>JJOG01003423.1:0-20963 GCA_000715275.1 Gyrodactylus salaris
ACAAAATTAAGTACTTTTTTTGATGCCCTAATTATAACCTTCCTATTCATATAGATTTGACATGTAATGGACAGATGAGTATGTCCGAAAAAACGCGTTATCTCCTTAACAAATTTTCGGCTTCTTCCTTTTTCTTTGATTATTGAATTGTTCTAGTTAGACTTATTCTCCTGACCATTTATCAAATAATGAAAATGTCTATCTTAGGAAAATAAAACCTCAGAAGTTTGTTACCTCTATAATTGATATTTCGACAAGAACAAGGATGATGAAACGATGGAGGTAAGATTCTAAATTAGAAGATGTTACATTTTCTCAGTGATTTTTCATTATTTGTAGATCTGATTGATTTTCAACAAATGGCTCGAAAAAAATATCTAAAATATCGTAAAAGTAAATAACTATTTTCTCAAACTTCACTTGATTATCTTAAAGTAAACACTTCAAAGGATATATCTAAATCTAAAATGAACCACTTTTAAACGATCGAGAGTTGAGATTCCGAGTCTCACTGAGAATGAAAATGTTCGTTTTTGACGATAAGTCTTTGTAAAGCAAAATGTCTATACAAGACTCATCAAAAATAAACGAGCCTTGAGACTCGTATACACATCGATGGAAGGAGACGCAGAATTGAAGAAATATTTAGGAGAGAGTTGACATAAAACTTACTTACATAATAATATGAAAAATGGTGTTGTAAACGGATGATTCCCATTTTGTAATTCAATAAACTTCAAAAAATATTTTCATCTGTTCAGGTCTGAAAATCGTTCACACATAAATTACAATTTTATATCTTGTATCTGAAAATTGTATAAACCTAATCATAAATCCCTGCAAGCCTAAGTAGAGGAAATTATATCTCGACCAAAAGAACCTCGCTCAGACAAATGAGAGTAGTTTTGAAATTGGTTGCTATATTTTTTTCAAAATATCATTTTGTTGACATTTTAAGCTTTGATTATATTTTCCCGCTTGAAAGAGCCAATTTTTGGATATATACAGATCTTTTTATGTATTTACTTTTCATCAGGAGGTTTAAGTCTAGTTTTTGCCGTATTATGTTACACTTATTCTAGGTTGTTCAGTGGTGATTTCTATTCTGAATACTTAAAACAACTATTCTAGCAAGATACGATGGAACAAGAGCAGATCAGTATAGTTGATAACACATTAGAGGTGAGCTTCTGAATCTCGTTTAAAACTTCATTCTAAAACTAAATATTCGGTGCCTATATTTTTTATTTTAGATTGAAGAGGTAAGACCTGTTTGCAATATATTTTTAATTAATTAAAAAAAATATATATACAACCACAATTTATTGCGGACAATATTTACGGTCACAGATAAGAGGATTATTCTCATTTATAAAATTCTCCAGCTGGGATAATACTTCGAAATCAAATGTGTGGCTTTCTTTCATGACTTTGTTCTATGACTTTAAACGTACATATGATTTTCTAAAGAATAAATTTATCAAGAATCAGGAAATCCTGGCTGAAAAATCATCTGAGGAGGTATGATATATAGACATTAGTAATAACAAATTTAAGATAAAAATGGAGGAACCAGTAGTAAGTTCTTAACAATTCAACCCTTTAACACCCAGAGTGCCATATATGGAACAATAAATTTTAAGTGGGACTTGATTTTGAGAGAAAGTGAAATCTATTCCGTCTCTAAGTCAGGTTGTGCTTTGGGTCTCGAATAATGCGATCAAAAACAAAGGTTAAGAATCCTTCAAAACATTCTTTAATTCTTGAAATACTAAATAAATAGTATTTGTGGGAGTATCTACGTAGTTAGTACACAGATGAAAGCCATATAGAGGTTCAAAGAGCACCTCACACCGGGAAAAACGTCCAACCTTACGCTTGAGGACATAGATAGGACGCTGAAGAGCATTTTGAAATTTCAAATATCACACATATGTCTCTCGTTTTTGATCTACTCTTGCACTGCAGTTAGATTACCACTTCAACCGAGCCTCAGATGCTCATTGGATCTTTCAAAAGCTCGTTGTTCTTCCGACGTAGCTACTTCCACAATTGTAAGTGAATTGGTAAACGAATATCATTTTTCTCGGTCCTTGTTTCTTTCATTGAAAATCCGATTCGTTTTCTGGATCAAGGCGAGACTTTTTCCAGGTAATGATGAATTTGTCAACTTGTGGAGCTTTGTCTTGAGAATTGTAGAAGGCACGTCTCCTTTGAACGGGACCTGTAGAAAGATCTTTTCTGTATCTCCTGCTTCAATTGAAGGTACTTTAGGCTTCGCATTTTTCCGAATGAACTCATCTGACCATCGTATCCACCTTTATAAACTCGTTGAAACTATAAAATGAAAGAAATTGAGTAGGATCATCAAGGAAATTGATCGAGTTGTTGCATTTCTTGTCTGTTGTTAGGTTAGGTTAGCAGGGACATCAATGATATTGGATAAAATCATTTCTTTATCGCAAGAGGAATCAACCACAGCGAATGTATCATCTGAATACCGGACGTAGACCCATTTTTAAAAAAGAGACCAGATGTCAAAATGCAGCATTTTTTCTATATTGAAAGTTCACATCCTTCAGCTTCTTTAGGAAATCTGCTGAGTACCCAAATCTCCTCTCTGAGTGGCTGGAGCTCCTTCGTTAACCACTTAACCAATTTGTGCTGAGAACTTGACAACATATCCAATTTGAGGCTATCTTCCGTACCTTTTTGGACCTTTTCAAAGATTCAGCTTTTATTGGTCGTAGATTGAAAGATAAGAGGATTAATCTCATTTATAAAATTCTCCAGTTGGGATAATACTTCGAAATAAAATGTGTGGCTTTCTTTTCATTTGTTAAATTGTTCCATAAATCTAAATACAAATGTATATATAAGAATGATCTTTTAAAGAATAAATTTATCACGAATCAGGAAATCCCGGCTGAAAAAACATCAGAGGAGGTATGATATATAGACATTATTAATAACAAATTTAAGATGAAAATGGAGGAGCCAGTAGTAAGTTCTTTAGAATTTTAAGATTAATGTTATTCTTAGAGAACATTGCAATGAACGAAGAAAAAGACTCTTATCATAAATATAATTGAAAAAAGTACATCTTAAAGTGTGTACTATCATGTGTAGTTAATCTGTATTTTATGTTTCTATATTCGAAGTGGATGTAAAAACCTTTTTTAATCAAAATTATCAAATTAGTAGCCAGCAAAAAATTATTTTTTAATTGTACATAGAATTCTTCGTATACTGATAATTAGGGCTACCAGAAAAAATATATATTTCTTATTTTTAGAATGATAACTAGAGTTTTAAAGAACTTTTGAGTTGATTTTTCTTAGTAAGAAAAAAGTAACTAGGAGAAAAATGAAAAGAAAAAAAATTGCATCTGGCAGTTCTACTTATAATGATATTACACAGATATTTTGAAATATACTTAAGCATATTTTGGCGCCCTACTGATAATATACCAATACCTTCTTTAGTTTGTTAATTGCAGGCTCTCAAGCACGAATACAAGCTAAAATCATAATTTTATGAAAATTTATAACTGAACCTTGGGTTTTAAAAGAAACAGAAATTCTAAATTATCTTTACATCTAGAATCAAGAAATATGCGAAGAGGCATGTTATCAAGATATCATTAATAAAATATGAAAGATAAAAACGGAGGAGCCAGTGGTGAGTCGTTAGGGAATAGAGTTGTATTCAACATATTTAAAATAAGTCTAGAATACTTGAAAATTTACCTCAATGAATTAACGTATTTTTAGAAGGAAGAGGTGAGAATATTTATCATCATCTTTAAGATCTGAACTTCTTTTTTTTAAATGAATATCATTTAACATTTTCTAATGGTCAAATTTAGGTGAATAAGGAGCATGAATACAAGGAAATAAGCGAAACGATTATGCATTTGAAGGATGAGATAAAAGCAACTGAAAACGAAGTAAGAAGACCCATTTAATATTTTTATTACATTACTTAAAATAAAAGTAAAGCACAATTAGTCATTATTTGGCTCAAATTCAAATCTCTTTCTCGTTGTCTAAAATGGAGTTGCGAGGAAAATTAAATTCTTCAGATTATTATTTATGGCATGAGAATGATGTCGTGCTTGTGTTGTGTTAGTAATTTAAAGCATTTCCTTCTGTCGATTGATTTTGCTTTTTTTAGAATATAGTTTAAAGTGTACAAGAATGTTTATTTTCATGAAAAACGACCTATGGCCAAAGTTATGTATATCTTGTCGTCAGTTTATACACTGCCAAAAAAAGAATTGACCGATATTCAAGCTCTTAAGAGCTCATTCATTCTTGAATGGTTATCTAACTTAAAATAGATTTCACATTGAGAAAGACAATTACTTGAAAAAAGAAAGGAATATAAATTCATTGATTAGAAGCGTAGAGCGATACTTAGAGAATTATTAGAGAAGATCAAAATTTCGAGATTACCTTTGAATATGACATAACATTTTATAAAATACAAAAGAAATATAATTTCTGAAATATTGATGGCAAATCAATTATTGTTACAAAGGGAAAAATTTTAGAAAAAAAAGATGTGATATTGTATTTTTGGGATTTATTATTGCATGTTGATTAGAAAAATTAGCAAAATCGGTCGCAAAATGAGGAAGATATTATGAAAAGGACTCACATTCACACACACCCAAAAGATCCATAAGACCCCTTTCCATACCACTAATACATGCACAATTTCATTTTTACCCCTCTACAACCATAAAAACACACACACACAACTATTCGGGTACATGTGTGAAAGCAGGAGAAATAAAAGAAAAAATCCGACGGTCAAGATTTCAGGCAGTGTCTGATTCACTACTTTGCCTAGGCATTAATATTAAAGCCGGTTACATATACACTGACGGAGTTTCCACTCTGACAACAACAAATAAAATGTGTACTATACATGCCTATATTTGGTTGCCTGGTACACTAGGTTATAAAAGTTAAATTCTTAGAAAAAAAATATTTCTTCTAATAATTGAAATCTTCTCGATCATGCAAAGTTGTATACTTGGTAACTGGTTTCGTAAACATTCTAATTTCCATCTAGCTTATAGAGGAAGATCGAATGCTCAACGAGCTCTTACAAGTTAGTTCGAAAAACTTCCAATTAACACTCAGGATGAAAAATATGAGAATGTATGTTTTTAAGGTTTTGTTCACCTTTCAAACAGGTTAGAGAAGCTTTGCAAAAGGTACTAAAGTCAACCATGTTGATAAAAACAAAAAGCTTATCAAGATGAACGTAAGATGGCATTAAATACCAACCTACATTGTATAGAGCGAGACAAATAACTTGACGTACATCTTGAAAAATGTGAGGTCATGTATAGGAAATAATAAATTCCAAGCGTTTGGATAATGGAAAAGTAACTTATAAACTTAGTTGCTAATCTTCGAATACAGTTTCATGCAGATGTATGAACTTTTTAATAATTTCTTTTAGCTTGATGATCAAATAAAAAATGTAATATACCTTGTTTATTCTAATATCAACTCAAGTTGAGAAAAGTAATTTTTAAGAACATAATTTTTCATTTATAAAATTTAAGGACTATCAAATAGAATTTCATTTGATGGAAGACAAAGCTCTTGTAAGCTATTTTATCTATCTAATAATTAATTATTTTAATTTTATATTCAAATGTTAAAAACAGTCCCAAGTGTTGATGATGATAGTTCCATCTATGTACAAAGGGTTTCTGCTTCTTTTTTTGGCCCTTGTCTTGCTTTTCAATAACTAATTAACCTAGTCAAAAAACTCTGTTTAAATTCAGAGGTTTTCAACGACTAATTAAAAGTTCTAGAGTTATACATAATAGCATGGGTTTAACCAAGTCTAATATTTTCAATTTCAGGATAAAGATGATGAGGAAGTGAGAATTGCAGGTTACACATGGATTAGCTTAAGGTTTCATGCTTAAGATTCAAACAGGTCTTGATTTCTTGAGCTTGTTATTTTCTAATTAGGCAAAGCATCCAATTACAAATTTTTCTTTCTATAGCTTTCAGCGTTCTAATCATTTACAATTCAGAGAAACGAGAACAGAGCGAAATTTGTAAGCCGAAAAATTAACCTCTTTATGTATGAATATTTTTATAAAATTTGTAAATTTACAATATTTTTTTCAGCTTGAAGCTAAGATTTGCGAAGCAAGTTTTAAATATACAAAATTGTCAGTAAACCTTCTTGAAATACATTAAGAAATCTCTTCAATATGTTTCAATACAATTTTGATTGTCAAGAATAACATAAAATTTCTCAAAAATAATTTGAACAAATTTGATACTCATGATTTATGTGTAAACTAGCATTGCTTTCAACTTGTTAATTAACAATATTCAAGATTGAAGAAACGAACAAATCTGTGAGCAAGAAATGATTTCTCTGATGCCTGAAAACAGATAGGCTATACAGCAGATGTGAGATCAAAAAAATAATCGGTATTGATAGATTTATTATAAAAATTATATGAATTTACAACTTCGAAGGACACAAATAATAATGAAAATATTCTGTTTTAGATCTAATATATGTACAACGAGAGGTTATCTAGACTATCCAATTGTCTGTACGAAGATAACAGTATATGGTCATCGTACGAGACATTTCTTAGATCGTGTTGGGTGTGACGAACTTATGAGGGGGAATTGAAAGTCTTTATGATCCAAGCCTGATATTTTCTTCTTTTTAAATATTATTTTTGTAAATGTTAATCTTTTATAGATTCCTGAAGTAAGCGAACCTCATTTTACATTGAATGTTCAGGATAAAAAAGTATTTTTAAAATTTACTTCAAATATCTCCTTAGATAATTATGAGAAATGTAAATTCCCAAATCTACTCTAACCATTACTAGGAAAAAATTCTTGATCGAGCAATAATTATGAGAGACGTGAATTAAATATTTCGAAATAACTATTTGAAAGAGTATCAGATCGGATGAAGTAACGGAAAGCCTACATTTTAATAACCCTCGTTAAGATTATTAGATATGAGGTAATGCAAAAAGATTCTTAATACCTTTCTAGGATTACGCAAATCTGGCTCATGTATGTATTTCGATCTATTGAGTTAATGAACCTCGTAGAATATGAAAGTATGTTTTCATATCGAATATAAGATTTGAAAAGAATTTAAAAAATAATTTAGAGGAAGCGCCACCTGAAGACTCAGAAACAGTAAGTTGAAATTAAATTCTTGGAAGAGAATCTATTCGTAAAATAATAGAAAATACAAGCTTGAATTCAATAGCGAATAAAACGTTGACGTAAAATCTTTCTAGACATTTGAGGATCGAATTATTGAAGTAAGGGGCAAATTATACAATGAAATAAACACAGTTTATAAACCATTATATAAGAACGACTCTAGTAGACATTTTCTCTTCAGACAGCCAACCTCAAAGTTCAAGTAAGTCTGAAAGTGTTCAAATATTGATCTCCAAAGTATGCTGAACTCTCTGAAAAAGTAAGGATGACTCAAAACAAATGTTAAAATCAGATTAAACAAAAAAAACCTGTAAGTCACAGTTCTGGAGCCATCATAACACCGATTAGGTCGTAAGTGGCATCGATGATTGAATCTCAACTTCCAAGGGTAAAAATGTTGATTATCACAAAGCTGTATGAAAAATGAACTCAAAGTAATCTTGTGATCCAATAGCTTATGGATGATCTGGTAAGGACTAGTGCAACTTTTAATCTTGAATAAAAATCTAGAACCAGCTACAGTATAACATAGATGCCTATGAACATGTTTGTCTTTCATCATTAAACCTATCGTGGATGTAAAGAATCTAAGAGAAGGCAAAGTAATCCTTAATCTAAGTTCTAACCGCTGAAAAAAGAGTGACGATGTGGTATGCATTTTGTGTTAAACTTTACCTCTCACCCCAGCAAAAACAGGCGATATTATTAGTGCGAATACATTAATACATTATATTACTTTTAATCTAGAAAATCCAAGTAGCCAAGCACACAACATAACACGGTTATACTTTAGGCAATTGATATAAAAAAGCGTGCAATATTTCCATCTGTAAGAGAACAAGAATTACCTCTTTTAAATTCAATTAACACCGAGCATGCTTAAAATTGAAGAATTTATAAATAATTCTTGCAGAAGATTATAATTCAAATCTATTTCAGAAGGGAAAAGACATCAGTGTGAGAATAGATGTGGTTTTTAATTTTTGAGCAAATATTTAGTAAATATTTTGAGAATTGAATTTCATGTAAATTCTGTCATCTCATTATCCATGATCCTTTCGACTTTGAAATCTTTTATAATCATAAATAAAATAGTATTTATAAAATATATTTGACAACGGCATTTACAATGCGCAAAATTGAA
The DNA here is from genome assembly GCA_000715275.1 of Gyrodactylus salaris. Lineage (NCBI taxonomy): Eukaryota > Metazoa > Platyhelminthes > Monogenea > Gyrodactylidea > Gyrodactylidae > Gyrodactylus > Gyrodactylus salaris. The sequence goes on from JJOG01003423.1 coordinate 8,389, forward strand.
TTTGCTACATCTTGAAAAAATATTATTAACGCAGCTCAATATCAAAATTCATTCATAGTTTTCTCAAGAACTATTCAAGTTAGGCAAGATATGCTATATTGAACGATTAGCGGATTTAATCAAACTCCTTCACGAAGTATCCAAGAAAAAAAACCCACACAATTCAAATGTGCTATGTCTTATTTTCAACGACGAAAGAGACGATAATCTACATGGGCTTTTAAGGCTCACTCTAATACCTCATATCATCCTCTGAAATATTAATAGTGTAAAAACTGTTTAAAGGCAAACAATTATTTAGCGAGAACAGACATATCTCCAAGATGTAAGAAAAATATTCTTCTTAAATATATTTTCTGGCTAATTAACGCCTACTGTGCGTCGTTCAGATTTCAAGCATGGAATCAATAGAGTAGGCAGGGTACATTTTTTTGAATTACAGGAACCTCACATTGGGCTTATAAGGAATAAGAAGATTATTTGTTTTAGAGTGAAAATGTCATGAAAATTGTGAGTTGAAGAATATCCTTTGTATACTATCGAACACAAGATTATGAAATATTATGTTGTTCGGAAAGAAATTTGATCGAAATACAAATCGAATTTTTTTTACAAAATCTCTTATTAACCCTTCAAGACCTGACTCTTCAATTCAATGATAATTCCTATTCTTCTAAGTTAACTATGCTAAAATTCTAATTTTAAGAAATTTTCGGTTTTGAGAATTTTTCCTAAAATTTAGTTTCTATGAAGATAAATGAGGTATTTTGCCTCTTTCAATAGAATACAATCAATAAAATATGACAATTATGTATTGTTTCTTGTTATTCAAACACAGTTACATACTTGGGCAAATTTTAAGTCTTCTACAACGTGAGGAAAATAGTGAAACTCAAAATTACAAAATATAGTTGCTATGATATTAACAATAAAAATAGTTGCCATCTGATTTAATAGCACTCTTCCATCTACTAGGAAGCTCTTTCTTCCAAAAGTCTGAGTTCTTTGAGCTGCCCAAGTTTCAGCCACCTATCTTGTTTTGAATAAGATGATTCTGCATATCAAAAGAAAAGATAAAAATCTGATGGAGCCAAGTCAGCGAAAATATGGAGGGTGAATAAGGGTTTGCCAATCCTAGACAGAAATTGTTCTTAACGTTTGGGGTCTTGCGATGTCTTGGTGAAACAAAACTCCATTTCAATTGGCGATTCCTAGTTTTAATTCAGGGATTTTTTGATCATCTTTTTAAGTTGAGTGCAATAGACTTCTTAATTCATTTTTTGACCATTTTGCATCAAATCTCACCAGACATAGATCATAACCTTCCTTTAGATCCTAGAGGTGGCCATTGTATCTTCTGATTTGAATTTTAGGGACTTTTTAGGAGGATCCACTTTTCAACACATGTAATAATCCTTTAAGAAATGGACATTCTTAATACCTTTCAAGGAGATTATCAAATGCGTTTAGCCTGTCATTTTCATTTCATGATTACACATGAGTATGGTACTCAATGAAAAATTGAGCTCTAGTGGCAATTCACGAAGAGCAATCCTTGGTTTTCCTTCATATCCAATTCGTTGTCAATATCTGAAATCTCATTTACGGAATCTGTTGAAACATCGTTGAGTTGTTGTCGACATTCCTTTCAGAACAACCTAATATTACCGTAAATTAATACTGATTCATTCTTAAAAATATTTCAGTTGGAGAAACAAAAAGAAGTTGTGAGCATCGAATCTTTTGAAAGTTTTTTAATTTCCTGTTTTATAAGAGAGACAAAATACCATGAGAATTTATTTCTGTAGAATTGAATCATCTTAAAACTACTAATAATATTCATCCGAGCGATCAAAACTATTTCGTCCTAGGGATTACTTTAGAATCTATTTTTTCAATAATTAACCTTTTATTTACAGAATTTCACTAGTATCTTAGCCGAATCAGATTTGTTGAGTTAGGCCACGTTATCCCTAATTAATAATTATCTACTTCGGTATATTCTGTAAATTTACAGTCTATTGGTTGAAATTGATATCTACTTTCCAACGTTAGAGCGTTTGCTACGAGATGGTTACCCAGTTCGAATCGCATTAATCAGTTTGGTGAGCCTAGTTCTTCTGACCAGACGTGATATGTTCTTGCCGAAAGAGTTCTTGCCATAAAATCTACATGAAGAAGGATCGTAGGTACCTCTTTTTAGTAGTATCATTACAAGGATTAAAGAAACTATCTGACGACTTGATTTTGTAAAAAACTACAAAATCTTCGATCAATTGCAAAGTAAAATATATTCGGAAAATATTATTGAAGATTCTGCCTTATTTGAATGTAGAGTAGAATTTAAAGGATTGAGAAATTATAGTTTCTTGATGAAAAATCTTCTAGTTGAGTGCTCAAGTATGTCTATTTTCATCTCCTAATAAAATCTTAGTATCCGGTATGAGTTTTAGATTATGACAAAAATTTTAATAGGTGTTGAGTCAGGAAGTTTGTAAAATAATCCATCATCATTTGATAGTATACTGAAGAAATTGTAATCATTTCTTTTCTATTTTCATTGCATTCTGTAGACTTGTCAATTAAATCAAGCAAATGAAATTAAGAGAAACATGGATGAGAAAGATGTAGGAGTTAATTTCACATAATTTTCTCTATCAGTTTGACGTTGAGGTTCGAATTCTAGATATAATTAATACGTTATAAAGAGGATGACTGAATTCCAAATGGTAAATATGAGTTGATAAAAATAAATATTGATTTTCTTCCATTAAGAAATCATCGGTATGAAATTGACACTTGTGACTAATCAATTAAAGGACTGTTTATTGAGCATTTCTGACGCAATGCTGAAATATGTGAGAAAAATTATAACAGAAATACTTATTCTTTGAAAAGAAAGACCATAATATATTCTTGACAGCACAGGGATCACGTTAATCAATACCAAATATACAATGTAAACTGAGCCACTGCTTTTTGAAAAACACAACTCAACTTCACGTATTTTAATGATTTTAAAAATATTAATGCCAATATTAGTAGACCAGTTCTAAATGAAAAAAAGTTGCTTTGGATCATGCAGTTTCAGGACTTGCCGAGTATTCTGAACGCGAATTCGAATATAGAAATTTTCTAAGCGAATATAATCTGCCGCCGGCCTAAGCACTACTCATAAGTTTTATTGGATAAATTAATGAAGATCCATTCTAGTACATGTATCTTTTCATAGGAAGGGTTTTCAATTAGCCCTTAAAGTAAAAGTTAGCTGGCAGATGACTCATCTAATCAATTTGTTTTAAATCTACTTGTTGTGCTAGGGCCGGCGGCAGTTGCCGTTCGCTCAGAAACTTTTTACATTCGAATTTGCATTCAGAATACTCGACAAGTCCTGAAACTGCATGATCTAAAGCAACTTTTTTTAATTAAGAACTGGTCTATGATATAGATTCTATACGTTTCGGAACGCGCCGAATATTTCAGGCCAAAATAACGGTTATTCTAATATCCTCCATTATAATAGTATAGTTGACTTCAAGTATTTTCTTGGCCTTTCGGCGATATCTTTTTACTTTAGTGACGAGTTCTGCTGCGGCAAAACTTGCAACTAGAGTAACTGAAGGAATTCACATTATCAATTTTTTTGGAAATAAATATATTCATTCAAACTCTCTCATCAATCTTAAAATTACCTCATTCCTAATATAATTTACAACTTATTGCCTATTCAATGTTTAATTTTAATGTCTTAGATCATAGACAATTTAATATAATCTTATCTGTTTTTAGAACCCCAATGAATTCTATGAAAAAGTGAGCTCTGTGTGCATTAATAATGACCATCTGTGCGTCTTCAACAGAAATATGAAAATTGAAGAAGAAAATATATTTAACAAAAAAAACTCGCTTAGCAAATAATATTAGAACCGCTTCAAAGCGAGTATATTTTGACAATATTTCAATATGCAAAATGATCACAACTCTGCATGGTTAAACATAAAATTTAATCAAAGCTTTACTGAATATCAATTCATTGCAAATAGAGGTTTCAAAGTCGATAAGCTATTCATCTTGATAAGGACTGCAGTATGATTATTTTTATATTTTACTAAATATTCAATTTTTAAAGATCATCCGACATGAAAAACTTGTGAGTGAAAATCTAAAAAGATATTATTTATCAAGTAGGAGTTTTTTAACCAGACATATACCTTTCATCCTTATTTGTATGCTTCAGTATGCCATAGGGAGGAATCGAACTAGCGTCAAGTAGATTGGCCAATGCACTAGCCTCTGATCCAGATTCCTCAATGTACTCTCTTTATCTATATTTGCTTTATCTAAATAGTCTTATTTCCACACAAAACTGTTAAAAACTATTAGTTGGTACACCTGAAATACCTTTCTTTTAGATGGCAAAAAATAGTTTCTTTTTAAATTTTTAGTTATACTAAGAAGAGTGTGGTCTATCGGTGAACATTGGTTGCATAACTGTTCAACATTTCTAAAACATGACTGATGAAGATTATCACCAAATTATGGCTACTATGTCCACGTACTCTTTACTCTTGAGATTATATAAAAAAACAAATTATTCTCAAAATCTTTAGATTATAACACTTAACTTGTTCTTCAAGATCGACATTTTAGTTCAAGTCTGTTAAACCTTATTCTTACAAAAAATTAGAAATGCAAAGATGATGTGGGTGTGACACTTTTAGATAACTTTTCAAAAGGTTTCCAAAGTGATTGCATAATTTGAAATAATTCATAACCCTTCAGAACGACTACCTAGCTGTAAAATTAATGATGAAGCTTAATCGCTCTCTTAGATATGCCAATACGGAGTAATTAATACAAAATTATTATATATCATATCGTTTAGAAAGAAAATTTAGAGAATTTTGCAATTTGCAAGGGAAAAGCAAAGAGCCAAGAGGTATTTAGAGGAATAAATCTCACCTTTTTGTTTAGCTAACTGATAAGGTATATCAAGATAATGTTAACTTAAAAAAACAGGATTATCAACTTTTATTACATGTATGTTTTGAACGATGAGTGAAAGATGTCAATTCTAGAATTATGAAGTGAATACAGTTTTTCTGTTTACACTAAAATGACAGGCTTTACTAAAATTTATTCATGATTCTAAAGAAAGAGAAAAGGTGAGATATGAAATTACAAAATATCTTATCCAGTGGTAAGGATACTCGAGATATGTTATTCCAACTTTTTTTGAATTATGATCTGATAAGATTATCAAGAAAGTGTGAGGAATTATTCAGGAACTTTGTTTGAGTCAAGACAATGAAAGCACCAAGCAATTAGAAAAAGTTCGCATACTAAGCTTCCTCGCTGAGTTATTAGAGGAGATAAAGTTGATGAGAAAACCGATGAGATTGCTTCATTAAATGTCAATCACCAATCTAATTTATCTGTATTAAATGTTTTTAGCTTTCTTTTACACAAATAATACATTTTTGGAGTTCTTAGCGCCAGAAGATCCACGACTTTTACTGGGGCAGCTAGTCTTCCCTCTACCTTCAGGATATAGCTAAGGAAAAAGACTTCCTTCTCAAAAAATCGAGACTTCTCTTGGTTTAACTTGAGGCTGGTCTAGTCGTCTGATGGCTTCTCACAGATTTCTTCTTCAGTTTGGTCCCATATTAGTACGTCAGCGGACTTTATGCCATAAGTTAGGCTTTTTGATTTGCCCTATGGAGTGTTGAATGATAAATAAATTTGGGACTTTCTATTAATTTCTGGTAGCTGGTAGGTGTGGTCAAGTAGTATGATGTTTAGCCAGGTAGAGTAGTCTTCACAGATTCGGTATTCTCTGGACTTCTTCTTGATGACCACGATAGGAGAGGCCCACGGAGATGATTCTTCGTATCCTCAAACGTTCAGAGGTTGACTAGACTCTGCTTGATATAAGGTCTGCTAGCATGAGGGACCACCCGATGGTTGAAGAAAGTCGGCTTTACACCTTCTGGGATGTTGAGGAAGGCCTTCTGAGTGCATAGACCCAGAACTTTGTTGTTCATGTGTACTATATCGGTCATAGAATCTCGTAAAAGATTGATGCAAAAAGAGTAAATATGTTTATTGAACATACATGAAATCTTTGTATAATATATTAGAAGTCATTAGTTATTCGTTGAATTTACCATATGTTTTTTTCGTATATTCTCATCGGTACCATAAGGCTTGAACTAATAAATGCTCAGTTTAGTAGTGGGAAGGTTTGTTGATTACTAATAGATCAGCCTCAGTATCTATCTGTAGCGTGATGGTGGTGCCATGGATAGCAGTCTACACATAGCGTTGGTGGAGGGATTGAGTTGTGGACACCATGTTGACGTTCAGTTTTATCTACAAATGAACAGTATATGACCTTTCATATTACAGGCGACGCAAATAGCATATTTTATGGGACAGGTATCTTTAAGATTACTCTTCCTTATATCTGTGTCATTTGATAGCTAATTCTAGACAAAGGATATTACAAATTATGCATAAATATTATATAATATATATATATATATGATAATATATTCTTCCCAATTTGGACAATTTCTCGACATTGATGGGATTTAGCGCATACTCTTTAAAAATCCCGAATAAAAAACAATTAAAAAACTCAAAATTCAATTTCAAATTATTTCAGATTATCGAATTAAAAAAGGTATGCTAACATAATTAATTTAGAATATATTTTATTGAGCTCTGATTGAACATGCACTACAAAATTAAATCTCTAGAACTACACTAGTTAAAGATCGGACAGTTTTATTCACCTTTTTAAAATTTATTATATTTTAAAGAAAAATATTATAAGCAATAATGTGAGTTTTTGAAAGTCCCTTTTGGGTCGAGAGGGTCAGCTTTAAATATTCCTTCACTAACTGTTGTTAACTGATTAATCAATCTTCAATAAACCAATTTTATAGCAAAAGAAATGTGTAAGAACATCCCGATAGTTTCCATGTTATATTCTCTGGCTCAATAAACTTAATGCTCAATATTTATTTTCACTTTTACAAGGTGGAAAATATCATCCAAACTGTGAGAAAAGCATCCACACCGATTCATATATTTAGCTAAATACCAAGAAAATTGTGGTATTTTCTAATATCCATGTATTTGATTAAAAATTTAGGAAAATCCAGCTGATGTAGGTCTTAAATTAGATATTTTCTTCGCTAATTTTTCTTCTGGCTTTATAATTAATAACAAATTTTAATTTCCAAGGAGGAATCGAAAGCTATCGAAAATGAAAATGTAAATTATACCCATAAGTTGCTAATAAATTAATTTTAAGAGATTGATCATTGAAAAAATTGTCATGCACAAGACTAAACTGTATTCTGATGGCGTGAGTTGTCCATTTTAATAATTTCCCAAAACAAGTGAAAGAAAACGTTTATAATTTAGTAATAGATTACAGTGAATTCTTCGAATAGTATCGAATGTAATTCGATTTCAAACATGAATTATCTCAAAAGATACCTCCCCCTCTTTTTCCGATCACATTCCATTATGTTGGTCGAACAGATTCGACACATGCATTTGGAAATTTTACTGTAGTTTATTTCTTGCTTCACGGATTTAATTTTGATTATTTTAGGAAAACTCCGAATTCAATGTGAGCTCGGTCAGCGTTCTAACTTTCCATAGTTTTCAAACATCATGGTTGTAAGATACATTGGTTATTTTTTAAATTCTTAGAACGCACGAGTAAGAATATCCAAGAATTTTCTCATGTGTGAATAGTTGTTGCAAGATAACTATTGCAAGTATAATGTGAGTATATTTCCGATTTTTAATAGTTGACTATCGAATGCAATATAAATCTGAATTAGAAGCAGGAGTTTCAGTTACACGTATAGGAATTGAGAAGAGAATATCTAAGTTAAGTTGATTAGTTCGATTTTATGCCTCCTTAATATAGATTACATAAGACAGAAGAAAAACATTGATCAATTTTAGAATAAAGAGTGGACTTATGATGATGTGAGAATGTTGAATTTAATGAAAAAGTTTAATTAGAAACGTACCTGATTTATTTTAAAAAGTTCACAGATATAACCTGTGTTTATATCCAGGATAATAATATTGCACACAACCGAATAGCTAGAATACAAGCTTTTATTAGCATAGGTGCATTTGAAAAGGCCAAATACGTTAAATAGCCTGGTTATATATAAAATTAAAATTTTCCAGTTCATGATGTTCTATGGGAGTGTGAGCAAATTCAAAGATTTATAATTTTCTATAATATATTTTCTGGGATAATTTGAAAAACTTTCAGCTCAGCCATCCAAGTTCTAGTGGGTATGGTAAACAAAACGATGGTCGAATCCTCATAATGTAGAATTTTACGGATTGCAACTGCTTCTCTCCGACACATTCAGTCAGGAATATTTTTGTGTCAGGGTTGTGTTCGATAACAAATATTCGTTTAATATTACGATTTTGTTCAGTTACACTCTCAGGATCATAGTTCTCGGATAACAGGTGACGTATATAACGTCAGGATAACTTTGAGAAGAAGATTATTTTAAATATCGACCATATTTCGTGGTTATTATTGTTTCACATTTATTTTGAAATGTAACATCTCTTAATCAGCATAAAAGACTTTGTAAACAAGAGTTACTTTGTGATTACATCTCTTCTTCAATTGCAATGACAACAAGGGATAGATTGGAACATATTTAGGTATCTGTAACAATTTTTAAAATAGTTTCTCTTCTAATTAGGGAACCTAACATCAAATTTTGTCAAGTTCCCCAAGGAGTTGAAAAGCGCAAGTTGCAAATATTTGAGTATAAAATCATCTTAGTTAGAAGATGATAAAAGAGTTAGGTTAACATTGATTTTGACCAAAAAAAAACATCTTAGATCATGGGAGTAAGATTTCCACAAGTAACCTAGCAATTTAAAAGAAATCCCGCCTTGATGTTTGAAAAATTCATATTATAACTTAATATCAGCTCCAAAATAAACTTGTAAGTGTTACTCATTAAAACTAAATGACAAATCCTTACATCATTCTCTAGAGAGAAGCAGCAGAGGAATTTAAAAAGAGGAGAAACGTTTGTTACTTGAATTATTATATGGTTTAAATATAGAATCTAAATCAAACGGGGGTTAGAAAAATGTTCTCATCTATAAAACCTTCTTCTCTAGTCAAACATAGAGGTAAGAAATAGAGATGTTGATAGCTGAAATAGACTCAAAATGAAATGAAACGAGTTTGCATTGATTCATAAAATTGAAAATTTCCAAAGTTAATGGATGTATGAACAATTATTGCCATTTAATGAAATCACCAGGACTATCACCATTCATATGTTGAATCAGAGAAGAGTAAAGATGTAATTTCTAAACTCTATATATATAGAAATAATACAATCATTTGAGTATTTAAAATAAAGCTTTTTATTGAACCTTGTAGTCGAGAATTTTCTCTCAAAGTAAACAAATCTTCATTATTTCTAGCATATAAACACAAAAATCAAAGAGGTCAGTTACCAAGTCTCGCCAGAAATTGTCGTCATTAATATTTGTTAAAGTAACCATACTTTCTTTGATACATTCAAATAAGAAAATATACACTTGACGTCACATGAAAAAAAATAGTAGATGTAACCTCGTTGGCATTGTTGATTGGGGCCTATAAAATCCAATCAGTTAAATAAGCTAAATCATGAGAATCCAAGTTTGTATATTTCTTTCTCAGAATTTAATTTCATAGCCAAGTCTAACTCTCTTTTGGATTACAATGGGGAAGGAGGGTTTGAAACTATTTCGTTTCGAGGAGGGAGGATTCCGGAATCGAACCCACGCCATTTGGGAACAATCCCTCCAAGCTTTAGGTTGTTATATTGAGAGAATATTGTATGTATCAATAAGGCCAACAAATTCCTTTCACTGTCCTATAATGCGTGACATTAAATGCTCTCATCTTACAAATCAAATCATAGCAACTCAAGAATCATCTCTTGAGTGTAAAGTTGCTGTCTTCTGCGCGTTTTGCTACTTTAAAAAGTCAGACAATAAAAGAAATTATAAAATGGTTTTAAATTTTTTTAAATTCGGCCCTACAGAAAGGTGACTTGTCATCCAAATTAAATGGATACTAACCATTTAATTTTTTATTTACAGATTGTGTTCTTTTTACTAACCACTTACTAACTTGTCAAATAATGCCCAGATTAGGATTAAATTCCTTTTTTATGTTAGGTATTTGTTAACTGTTTTAGAACTTTAATTCTACTGGTACATCAGTTCTCTCTTAATCTATTGGTTCTATGGTATTTCACTTCTGGTATAAAGTATATGCATATTCTAGATTGACGGATATTTGGGAGGAGTAAGTTGTTCCCAAAAAAGTGTATACTTTCTTTGTTCATTTCTCAGTCAAATAAGATGTTTGAGGTTCTTAAAGTCTAACATTTTCTCTATACTCCCTATAGAAAGTTAATCTCCTTACACCTAGATTTCAACAATATTAACTTTGGTGAGTAACAGAAACGATTAACGCTGTCCAAGACCTCCAAGAATGTAAGCAAGAGCAAATATTGATTACGAGAAATTTCAGCCAGATCCAGATGTAAATACATTTGAATCTCTAATCAATTCTACTAGCTAATAGAATCTAAAGTAAATTTACATCTCTAATTTCTTCATCTCATTAAATAGAGGGAAATTCAAAGCGGCCTCCACACCTTGTACAGAGTGAGTAGAAGTAAAAGTTTATTTTTCAAAGCAACTCAAAAACGAAGAAGTACGTATTCTTATGTATGTTTATATATATTCTAGGAAATAAATGAAGTAATGAGAAGGAAATATATTTTACTCAATCTAGGAACAATATGAGGAACTCAAAGTTGTAAGTGCAATTATACATTTAAACTCTTTTAGAAAAAAATTGTATGTATCTGAGATTGTAAAATATTACATTGAACAGGAAATGAATAAGAAGCTTTTACTTAATGAAAATAAATCAATTGTGAGTCGAAATAAGAAAATAATCGACGGCTATAAGAACTTGATTGCAGAAGGCAGATTATTAATTTAGTCTTAAAATTAAAATAATTACTTTCCACAGGATACTGATGGAGTAAGCAGTTCATAGAATGACACATGTGGCCGACATATATTTTTGTAAAATTTAGGTTACTTTGGAAACTTAGATATAAGTTAAAAGTAGGCTTGTGAAGAGCAGATAATTTCTTTACAAACCTTAAATGATCAATTACGCATATGAACGTATTTATAATCAGACTAGAATATTAAATAAAATATATTACATTTTTCTAGTATGTTGATGTGAGTTCTTCAGAAATACTGATCTATCATTGAAGATGGAATAAAGGGACTCCAAATCGACGGAATAGTAATAATTGTAACAATGGGGGTTTTGACAATACGATTGGTTGGATCATTCCCTTCTTCAGTTGTCTTTGAGAAGGTTGAAAGTCAGAGGGAGATTTATCCAAACATCAAAAGCCCCCATTGTTATTATTCCAACGATTGGGATTCACTTGTTTCCATCTCGAATGGTGTTCAAAGAAACTTCCCTATTGTACAACCCATTATTCCCGAGGTTAAATATAGAGATGTGTTATATGAAAATATATTTCAATCATATTCTGATCAAAAAAATATTTCGTGTTATTTCATTAATTAATCATAATATTCGTCATTGAGAAGAGCAAGCCCTTATACAATAATAAGAATTTATTTCGGGCATACTTTACAAGCTATACAGCGTTGAGATGTGCCATTGTCTTCATTGGCTCTTCTCGTGTAGTTTGTTGCCATATTACGGGATCTTACAGCTTATAAAGCATGCCCGAAATAAATACTTATTGTTGTATAAGGGCTTGACGAATAAAATGACTATTCAAAATTCTACTACATTCAAAGAAATACTAAATAAGGTACAAGAACATCTCTGTATATAAACTAATGTTATTTTACACTTTTTTGCATAGAATTTTATTAAAATATATAAATACATATAATTCAACCAGTAAAACCTATTCTTGATAAGCGTCTCCAATATATATCTTCTGAATAGTGTATTCATTTCTCTATTTTCCTTATCAAAATGAACGCCAAAAAAATTTGCTATTTTATTAGAGCTTGGGGCTTAACCCAAAAGAACAGATCACTTCTGAATTCGTTTTACACAAGGCGTTTACCTGAATAAACTTCCTATTAATGTTATAAATTATAACTTATAATCTATCAAGGATTCGAGAGAATTACCTAGTTTCGGCGATATCTTTGACTAATGTTGAATTTTCAATCAGCTATGCAACTACAAACTGATCGAGGTGAGTAGTGTCTTTTTCTTAAAATTCTAACAAATTCTCTCATACTTTCATAAAATTCGAATAAAATATTATCTAATAAAAAATATTCACGAGCCATTGAACGTTTCAAAGAACACCTGAGACCTGATGGACAAGGGAATCTTACAGCCGTGCAAGAGCACATAAAGAACGAGGGCCATCCGGGCGATATCAGTAACTTCAAAATCCTGTACAGTGTCCCGACAA
>JJOG01003424.1:0-14615 GCA_000715275.1 Gyrodactylus salaris
ATTTTGTCGGACATATTTGTTGTTATATTAAAAAAAATCCTATAAGGTATTCTATAATCTTTTCTTTGGGAGATTAAGAAAAACAGTGTTCAAATTGTCCAAGAAAGTTTTAAAATATTTTCGTCTCACCCTATTGAATCTTGATGATCATTTATTGGTTAAATGTGAAATCTAAATGCACCAGAATCCATATGGTGTAGTGACATGGCCTCCACTAAAACCCATTCCTTTATTTATCAATAATGAGAGCTCCTAAAGGATTATTTGAATAGAAAATTATACTTTTACTCAAAGCGCAATGTCTTATTGCTATTTTTTTCGAATGGATTGAGCTTGATTTCTAGCGATCAACACTGAGAGCCTTTATTATAGGGCTTTAGTATTTTCGATACTTTTTTGGCTAAACCGACACAAATATAATAAGATGGTCTATCGACCAGAAAACCTGTAAAGATGTTAGATTTTTTTGTAAAATTTAAACTTTTTACTTCAACATGGCGCGTCTTAACTTTTGAGAGAGTAAAATTTTGTGTGACTCCTTTTACAAAAATATTTTAGAGTCTTTTTAAAATTTTGTCTGAATCCTTACTTTATGATTAATTTATCTTGACTAAAACATTATTGAAAGATTTTGCATTTCGAAATCCTAACTTTTCAGCCATACTATTTAATTTCAAAAAGTTCCATTCGAACTCATCTTTTTCTTTGGTTCTCACGGAATTATCTTTAAAGATGTATCAATTTTTACTAATTAATGCCATTTCATAGGACATACTCGAAACGATCCAGCTCACGCAGGTTGAACACTGCAAGCCCGCAGAGTCAGACGCCGTTTTCACTGTCGAGTAGAGAGTTCTCCAATTCGGCGCGTCAGAATAATGCTCAGAACAGTCTCGAATTGTCCGCCAAATCTTCTGACATTCGTTCCCCAAAGGTGAGTCATCTCTTCGTTAATTTAGAAATATTCTCAAAATGAATATTTTTCAGGAGCCAAAAATCGCAATTATAATATTACAAAAATTATTATTTCCGGCTTTGATGTTTTAATTTTATTATTTTCTTTCCGCTTAAAAAATAATCTAGTTTAACATAATATCTAGGCTCAGTTTCAGAATGGTTGCACATTTGGAAAAATGAGATAGTAAACGGTTGAAGAAAAAATATTCAATAAAACTTGAAAAATTCTCATTCGTAATATAGGTAAATTATCCCTCAGATCATTAAAACCTAATATCTTGTTTCCATCATCTCATAAGGAGCTTTTCACTTCAATTAATTTCGTGATTAGAAACAGCTAATAAGATTGCGTTGTTCGTAAAAATAAGTTTAAACTAAACACTCAAAAATACACATCAAGGAAAAGAAGTCAGAATATATATATTTGTCCAACTGAATAGCGGATGAGGTTCGGCTAAAATTTTTTTTTCTTTTAATGAAACTATTAATCGAAATATTGGAAAAAGAAGATTCCTCGCAATCTTTTAGGATAAGAATAAGTTTCCCCTTGATTTATGGAGAAAAGTACCAACCCGGTTCAGACAAAGAAAAATAGACTGCTTACGAATGCAAGCGGAGAGCAAAGAAAAACGACACAATTCTACGAGCAAACCAATGCAAGATATGTAAATCTTCCAAATATCGAACATTACAAGGAAAAACTGCATGCATTCAGTGTAACTTCTAGACTTTACTTGCAAGAAAATTAATTTATAAAGTCGACGAGACGAATGAGGACAGATGTATCCGACGCGTTGGGGAAGACAATATTCAGTTTTAAAGGCATCGATCTGACAAATAATCAGAAAGGAGCATTCAAATTACGTCCTAATTTCCGCATTTATATGAAAAAAACAATCAAATCAAAAATAGTACCAAACTTAATCAATCAAGCAACCAAGATGACATCAAGATAGACATCAAAAAATACCAAAAATGAAGTATATTACAAAAAGACACATGAATGACTTCAACTTTAGGGGAGGAAGAAGGGAATACTGAATCACAATATAATTTGGAAAAAACTCTAGAGGCAACAATTTATATCAGTAGAGGATTTAAACTTTTGAGGAAAAATACGTGCATATCAAGGTTGTGTTTTATTATCGAAAACTCGACATAGGATATATCTTTAGCACAATCCCAACTAGATCAAAAGTTGACATGCCAACTCGCCTGAACACAACCTAGTAATAAGGCTCATAAAAATCCTAAACCGATACACTTCTATTATTGTCAATATTGCTTATGTATCAAGGATTTGTAGTAAGAATCAAAGACACAACAATTGGAAACAAAAGGATGATATCTCTCGGTGCTATATCACTATTCCTGAATATAACCATTGTGAAGAGACGTTAAGTATCATCAAAGAACAATGACAGACTAGTGCTCAATCTGAACGGAGATGCATTAACTAAACTCATCAGGAAATGCTGTCCCCATATTGTATTCATTCAGAAGGACGGAATTGCAATAAGATCTCATTTGAGCCCAATATTAGTATGGCTGGAAAGAAATCAATTGGGTGAACCTCTTTCAAGGTATACAAGATATCTACACACATTCATGTTAATGAAAGAAAACTTGTCAGCAGATGAGTTATTCAATCTGATACTCACCAACATTCGCGAAAGAAGCAGAGGAAAACAATACATGAGGTTCTCTCTGTGTCAATTCCCTAAAAATAAACATTCCTGTCAACTATCTACAATATTTCAATCAAATATCATACAAGGCTGGATTCCCAGTACAGAAGAAAAGGAATTACTGAAACTGAAGAACATACTCGAAGAAAATGGCTACCCATTGTGTCTTATTCAAGAAAATTGAAACGGAATTCGTTCAAAACAAAAAGATTTTTCAAGATAGACTCGATCAACATGAGAGAAATAATGTCATTTATAAATCCACTAGAGATTGTGGATCGACATAAAGGAAGCTGATCATACGGATCAACGAGCATCATCGAGCTCAGAATAGAGAATCCTTATGAATAATGAAATTTGAATTGTGTGCTAATGAGTCATTGTAAAATATCGAACGCTTGTTCTGCCTTTTCTTACAAATTGTAGAATAATGCATCAAGATTTATTAACGAATTCTTGTTTGAAAAAAAACTAATTCATTATGCTTGTAAATAGATCAACAAAGATAATATGTCTAATTTGCACAGTCTTCCATTCCTGGGGAAGTAGTTAGCGAATTCTTCTAGAGTTTTTCATTTCCAAGCAAATCTTGAGTTTTAAATATTTTAATCTTATGAAAATTATCAAATTAAAAAGTAACATCGAATTATGTAAAAATGATTAGAAATTTTATTTTGTGCAGTTATCTAATATCATGAATAACTGGTGTAAATCAATCATCTTCGAGCAAGTTGGCTTCGATGTGAGTCTAAAATTGTGAAGCCTTTTTCGTTTTTTGTGTTCTGCGCTGTGAATATTAGATAAAATTAATGCCATTTAGTTTCGGGTTTTCTAGGGGTCGCACACCAAACGGAGAGGGAAATTTGTATATTGTCTTCAAAAGATTCTCATCCTTTATAATGCTCTTTTCTTGTCTTGATAAGGATACATTTTAAAGAACATTTTTTATTTCTGTGCCCTGATAATAGGCAAACCCAGTCAATCACAGTCATTTTTCTAATAATATCTATGATGAATAAACATGGATGTTGGACACACATGGGAACTTTTTAGAACCTCTTATTCCTAATAAGAATTTATAAGCTTTTAAAATCAGCCAAACACTCAAAACCCAGAGATATTTGAACTATGCAAGATTCAGATGATTTGGAAGGGTATTTTGCAACATGGCCAAACCTTTTTGTTAATTATTAAATGAATCTAGCATTGAGATTAGATTCAATTAGACTAATTGAACATGATTTGAAAGATGTAATTGGTTATTCACAAGAAAATCATAATAATTTCTAATCCCAAAATATTCTTTCCCACGAATCTTCTGAGAACTATTTTCCATTTTTTTCTCTTGGGATTTGAATTATCAAAAATTTTATAAATCAAATTGATCTGAACTCTATGTTTGGGATTGTGATCAGCCAAATCACAGAAAAAAAACCTTGTAGAATAGTCATGGGTATTTTGGTAAATTTGAGATATTTTAACATATTTTGATGAATTTCTCACAAATCAACTCTTGATAACCAGCAAGATCCTTAATATATATATAATGACCAAATTAAACCATTTGACCACAACACATACAAACCTGGTTTCATCAAAAACCTACAATTCTCTCAAGACTTTTGAGCACCCGATCAAAATAATTGACATCAAAGTATTTCGTAGAAAAAACATTTAACTATCTTAGTTTCGAATCCCTTTGTAAAAATGAGAACATCATAAAAGATTTATTTTAAATAAACTTTTGATCTTTTATGTGAATCATTATTTAGTTATGTTATTCCCTTTCTACACGAATCGAGACGACATCTTATTTGATCGCGTTCCCAAGTGAGAGGGAGCTGCTTTAAGATTCAATTTCGTTTGAACAACAATTCAGATGTGTATCTAGGTTACAATGAACGACTCTCAATCCATACAAATAGAGTATTCCGCCAGATGTAATCAAGTGAACAAACATTCGCCAAAATCGGGTTTAGCTTTGTTCCCGATACTTTATGTATAGACTATAGACTACATTGTATAGTGGCATATCCTGTAACCTTTAATAGTGATTATTCCGACCAGTTATTCCTAAGAGTTGAAATTATCCCAACATTTTGTACGCTAATATCTCTTACAAGAAAAGTTAAATTCATCTAAATTTTTCACAGATGCCTCCCCATAACGTTTTTTTCACAAAATTTTATCTCACAAGTTATCGGTCAGAAATTTTATAAGTTAATTAATGGTGTTTGCCGATTTTCTAATGTATCTCATGTACACACCAATTAGTTTGAAAATCGAATTTTCATTGGTCTCGTTAATTTCGTTCCTCAGATTTTTAATTGGCTATTTATTAATTTTTCTGTCTAGTTTATTTGTTAGGACAAGTGTTTCGCCTAGTTTTCATACAATGTTAACCCTCTTAAAAGCCGACTTTTCTCATCATTTTTCATATATCCAAAGTTGTAAAATACATCAAGTCACATCATTTTGAAGAAGAGTTTTTAGGCCTTCTGATTATATATCTTAGTTTATTCAGTCATTAATTTGAACTATTTTGCAATTTTGAGTTTTACTATTTTCCTTATCATAAGTTGTAGAAGACTTACAATTTGCACAAGTATCTAACTGTGCTTAAATAACAAGAAACAAGGCATAATTATTCTATTCTCATAACCGAAAGTTCTTAAAATTTAATTTTTAGCCTAGTTAACTCTGAAAAATAGGAATTATCATTGAATTGTAGTGTCGGGCCTAAAGGGTTAAGCAGACAGGGACACTTATGAAAATTTATGACAAAAGTTTGTGAAATTTACAAAAATGATATCACATTGAGACGCTCTTATTTCTGTGAATTGAATCGATTTGAACGAGGTTTGCTATTTTCTCTATGGCAATATTTAATTTTACGTTGCTTTTCTGTTTAATTCGCTTCCTATTACTTTGTTCTGAAGAATCTTTGCTCTGAGAGTTATATTAAGAACTTGGTTTTTAATCTTTTTCTCTAATACTGTTTATGATATAACTACTTAAATCTTGGATTTAGAAATGATCTGGTGATTTATTTTAAGTTTAATAACGCAATTATTATGATCTAGTGTGGACATGTGTTCTTCTTCGAGCAAATTTTATTGAGAGAGAAAATCATCATAATGTGATTTTACAAGGAAGAAAATAACTGAAATATGCCATGGAGTAATTTCTAATTATTTTACCAGAGTAAAATAAGAATTATTTTCTCTTTCATTCCAGATAAACGTTCCGATTCCTACTCAGAGATTCGGCATTAGTCCAGCGAGAGGGAAGAGCCTCA
Organism: Gyrodactylus salaris; assembly: GCA_000715275.1. Classification (NCBI taxonomy): domain Eukaryota; kingdom Metazoa; phylum Platyhelminthes; class Monogenea; order Gyrodactylidea; family Gyrodactylidae; genus Gyrodactylus; species Gyrodactylus salaris. Next base: position 5,944 of record JJOG01003424.1, read on the forward strand.
ATAAGGATTCAAACTTTCAGCCCAAGAAAACTGTAAGCGCTACTCAATCAGTTATATTCCCATGCTTGGTCAAGTTTTCTATTCTGTGATATGGTTGTTCTACACAGAATGGAAGTTAATAAATTGTTGTGTTCATGATTAAATAAATTTATGTTACAATTATACTGTGTAATGCTCTACAAATCAAGTATATTGTCTTTGAAACATTATACAACTCAAATATAGTCTCGTAAAAAGAAAGAAACTGATCACGAATTTACTTTAGCTGGAATACGAAGAATCTCACGAGGGTCCTATATTCAACAACACCCGTAGCAATGATAGACAAAGTCGTTCATCCACTAGACCATATAAGGAAGGAGACATACCAAAGAGTAAATAACTCCTTCAAGTTGATTAAATTAATCTAATTATCAATTAACCCTTTAGTTTCGAGTGCCTTCCAGAAAGAATCAGTGAGTTTCATTTGCATGATTTAAGTAAAGCTTGTTTTTCATTCGTCAAAAGTAAAGACGCACTATGATTGGTCTATATTAAAGTTAAAATTGAAATTTATTCTTTTATCGTACTCTCTCTGTAATTTTGGATAAACGAATGGCTATTAGAAATAAGAACTTTGCATCTCTGCTCGACAAAGAGCCGATTTGGACTATGAACAGCCCACTATCAGTACGCTCATGTAAACTGCCCGATTCTCCTATGGAAAAGTTTAAGCTAAAATCTGAAGAGAGCGACGAGTCCTCAACTTTGTCAGAATCAGAAAATCACGCGATTAACAAAACACGCCGAAAGGTTTGTAAAAAGCTCTCCGCCCGACCAGACACCATAGTACACGGTGACTACGTTGTTAGGTTACGGAATAAATCAAGAAACAACCATCCATCAGACCTACTCACATCCAGCTTCCATTTTAAGCATCTCAGCACATGTCTGGACTCGGACAGTGATGATGAAGAATCACAATACCGCATGAAAGTCAGGCCCCTGAGCCTTTTGGCGGACCTCAGTCATATGAAGGATTTGTGTCCCATTAGCAAGGCGATGGAAAATAATTCAGAAATTCAAAACGACAAGGAACGCCAGAGGATTCAATGACCGCCAAGATATTTTTACAACTTTCATTCACAAGAGGTGGAAAATCATTATACAATTCCAGAGGTTCACGATATTTCGATATTACGGCACATAAATAGTGAAGCATAATTACTATATTACATACCAGTGTATTCATTATTTATTATAAAATAAATATTTTTCTTAGAAATACCCTCAAAAGCATCTCTGGAATTCGTAGACAAGCGTTTTTTTTTCATTTCTAGGTGTTTAATGGAATATTAAGAATTATATGTCTACAAAGCTTTCTCCATTTCTTTGGTTAATATAACAACATTGATTAAATGAATATTGTCAGCTTATAACTGCGAAATGCTACCACTAGATGGAGAAACTCATTTCAAAGTTTTTTTTAAGTTAAGAAAAAATCAAATCTATGTTTTTCTTCCTCATTTTGACTTTGATTAATGAGGAAATTTTAATTAGCTCTCAAAATAATTCTTTTCACTTTTTGAATACTTGCATAGAAAAAAAATCTATTAAATCGATCGCAAGGGTAATTTATTGCAAAGAGGGAGGATTTTTGCGAAATTAATTTAGAAATGTGTACTTTACCATTGTAAGGGAAATGATAAATCTGTTTTATTCCCATTCACGCTAATCAAATATATATTCTCCATGATTTGATGCAAAAAGAATATGCATTAGCTTGCTCAAATGAATTGTCGAACTTTTTTTATTTTAAAATATATGAGAAATATATTTTTACATTGATAATTAGAATCATGAAATTGGGTGAGAGGATGAGGAATTGTTCACCAAGTAAACTAGCCTCGAGGAGGGAGGTCAGTAGAATAGAACCCCAGTCGTTAATGAGAAGTCATTTAACCATCAAAAATTGAATTGATAGACAGTCGGTGAAATATTGCCGAATTCATATTTTTGTAAAAATTATTCTAGGTTAACAAAAGTTGATCCTCAGCATTTTACAGTAAATCTAATATTTTGCTAAATTTGTGTCGGCCAACGATCAATCCAATTTTGAAAATATGCAAAAATTTTAATTTGGAGCGACACGTATTTCCTTGGATACGCACTTGAAATAATTGGGATATGAAGCTGAAAATTTCGAAAAAAAGTTGTTTGAAGAATCTATCCATTCAGCAGAATTTTAATTTCTAACATGTGCATGGAATTTGAAGTTTTGATTCCTGGTCAAAGGGCGTACCTAAGGAAATATGTGTCGCTTCAAATTCAAATTTTCGCATATTTTCAAAGCAGGATTAATCGTTGGGGAACACTAAATTGACAAAATAAGAATGTGTGTGTACGAATCCTCTTGGGACTCATCAGTATACCGCAGGCGCCGAGACTCGAACCAGGTTCATTCGTTCTGAAATCGATTACCAACCGAGATGGTTCAGAAGATAATGTTCTGGCAAGCCCACTTATGGCTCCAGAACTTGGTTCGAGTCTCGGCGCCTGTGGAATACTGATGAGTCCCAAGAGGACGAAACACATCTATACCTGGTGTGAGATGGTAATTCGGGGAACTAAGTTCCAGAAGGGTACGGAGTTGTGTGAACATATGTACGTTATATAGATGAGTTTAACCAGTTGAATATAATAACTGTAATATAATTCTATTGTTCATAAAATCACCAAAGTAACAAAAGCTATTGATGCCTTAATTGTGTAAATATTCCTTTTTTCATTATTACCTTGAATTGGGACATTTTGTGACGTCAGGGAATATTTGTGTGTTTGACAGAGATATTCTCCAACAAGTTTCAGCTTAAATTTTCGCAGCTGTTACCGATTAGTAACTTGCATCCTCTTGAAATGACATGAACGAATCGAATTATCCCAAAGTATATCCCGTCATTGCCTCTGGCAGGAATTATTCATATTTCTAATTACTTTTTTGCTGAGAGAAATGCTTTTGTAAAAGTCCATACAAAAATGCACTCATAACTGAAAATTATCTCTTGAATATGATGCATTTTGATTAACAAATCATGGAATGTAATTCACCTGATAGTTGTGTGATAAAAGTTATCTTTAAAAGTTAGGCCTTGGAATTTTGTTGTATTTCAATCGGAGAAATTGCATTTAGCTGTTCTAGAAAAATATAAAAGACCTGAAGACTTGAACTAATTCAATTCATCTTCTTCAATTTCCAAAATTTTCATATTTTTTGTCTTGCACAGATCCGATATCAATAGGGCAACTTTTTCTTGTCATTGAAGGGAAATTCTATTGGAGAAAAAGTCAATTAAATTCTTTCAGGTCATACGAAAGAATTAGCACATTGACATTTAACATAAGTTATCATGACTTTTTGATTCTAAATTAAACATCTGTTAGAATAAGATCATGTATGTAATTTTGGGAGAAAATTTTGCACAACGTAAAAAAAGACGGAAAATTGATAATTATAACAGTTGAAAGTGAAATGGTTGTCTGTAAAATAAAAATAAACAAGCGTTCTCATTGAACGAATCAATCTCATCTCAATAGAATGATCAAACACGTCTCTCTATCTATTAGTACAGAAGCCCTAATTCAGGTTAATGCCAGCTTTTTTAATTGGTCGTTTCTGAACGATTTTCATTGGCTTTTTAAATTAAAACAATAAATCAGATGAAGGGTTTCTAGAATTAAATCCACTCATAAGAACCGAAGGATGTTGCCTGTATTAGGTTGCATTTGAAACCTTGATTTTTGGCAATAACCAAAATATAGTTTTTCATTTTTTGAAACTTATAGGATTATACTCTCTATTTTTAGTTAAACTTTCTTTGTTAAAAAGTTTTCATTCATTATCATTTCAAAGCAAAAAAATTCAATGGTTATCTGAGTGAAAATTAAATTGTCTCGAATTCAGATTTTTGTGAAGAGCATTCATTAGTTGTGAGCTTTAATCAAATTTATCAGATAATTATAATAAATAAAATCACTTTAGATGAGAAAAACATGTGCATTACTAGGGGAAGGATTAATTTGTACTCATTGGGAATGAAGTCGAGTAGTATTTTCAAAACCCATTCAAAAGCATAAAATGAATTTTCATCGATAGTATGATAACTTATTTTCGTATAGAACCCTGCAATAAGCCTATTATGTAGAGTAGAGAACCAATTATATTTGTCCAATAGGAACGACCTTCTACCTAAATGACTGTTCTCAATGGTTACATTCATCAACTTGGCAAAATCGTTCAAATTTTCGGAGCCTAAAAATATGATTCTTTCCACTGTTCTATCTGCTACTCCACTTTCAAGACTGATCTAAAACGTTACATTGACCAGCACATTTCCTCAAATTGACTAAAATAATTTTTGAAAGGACTATTTTTGGTTGCTCTAAAAATAAGGATAGATCAGCATAATTTTACAATCCCTAAAGACCAAATGCAATAAAATTATTATGAGTTTTAAAATGTTAACAATTTTTATCCCCAAGCTAGTTAGTCTAGATAAGTTAGGATCTGCTTATTGTTTAATCTTGTCCTTTTCAGTTGATCAATTCATCAGCGTACCTTGAGTTAAAGATATCCCTTGAATAGTTGTAAGATCTTTCGAAATTCATCTCTTACTTTCATCAAACGCTTTTCTCGGTAGCCCCTACCCCCACGAGAAGTTTTCTGAAATAGATCATCGGTCAGTAGATCTCTCGATATATAAACTCCTTCTTCGTTCACTTTTCTCATATTATGAGAAGGAAATACATAATTCCTGCTTCTTTCCGTTCTGAAGCTAGTAATCAAGCTGATGGTCGCGATATTCCCTGACTTGTAATTATAAACAGTTCTCTTGAAGAATTCGATACGCAATAAATCATCTCATCATGATGAATATATTATTTCCAAAACGAATAGGAGAATTATTTATCATCCAATATCATCAAATAACTTAATTAATCAGGGATTTTTGATTGCAAAAACTTTAATTAATGAAAATTTCTGAATCAACATTCCTTTAAAAACTGCAATTAATGAATGATTTAATGGAATTTGAAATTGGAATTCTTTCAATGACTTGAGTAAATTCCATTTATGAAAATAAACTCATTCATCTGCTTTAGTTTACTCTTCAAAGACTCACAAAACTGATTCCCTTCAAATACAACACGAATATAATTATAAATGATTTCATCTTGGCCGCTATTCAGCTGAACAAAATTCTCCGACAGCTTAGATATCGTAACTCAATACAATCTGTTTACCGGATTAGACCCATGACTAATCGAAAAAGGATATAAAATTACCAAATCGTTCGGCTTATCTAAGTATGCATTTGAATTACATTTTTTCATCTTGATAAAAAAACGAAAAACACTATTTCAAACAAAAATTAAGCAGAAACGCTAAGGAGTTATGTTACAATGACGATCATATTCTGACCTTTTTTAAAATAAGAAAAATAAAAATTTCAGAGTTTTATTTTGTGTAATTTTAAATAAAGTGTACCACTTGTTGAGTTGAAAAAATATTCATCGATTTTTCATACAGTCATTGTGAACAACCTTGCTTGAAAACCAAATGTCAAATGTTTCACAAACTGTTTCTAAATATATGAGATAATGTCATTTGTCAATACATTTTTCTAAATTGGGTCAATAGTATTTTATTCAGCAGTTGACTTTACATTTGAATAACTTGGAAAATAAAGAAACAAGGATTAGTTTAATATTCAAATTTTCTCGTAATCCCCTTACTTTTTCGTTCATTTTTGAGTTGTTGATTGAATTTCTTTGCTTGTAAACATCTCTAAATTGTAACAAGATTTTTGTTTTCACGAAAATGACTTTTTATAGAACGACATATCCTTAGAACTCATGTTTCCGTATACAAACAGGAATTATCATGTCACATTTGAACACGATTAATCAAAGAAAAAAGTGCCATATAGCGTTTTAACAGGGTTTATTTCTCTTGTTTTTATCCGTTTTGATGAAGCCTCTCTGCCTTGAACTCTAATTCTGGCTCTTGCAATACCTTTTCCACTTTGATCGGATTTTTGAAGGCAGGATAATCACGCTCTTCTTCAGTTATGTTTTCGGGAGAGGGAGGTTTGAAACAGTTAGTTAATTAAATATAATTTAATTTTGAATTGCCATAAAATTCAAAATGAATAAAGTATTTTTATTGGATGATGTATGAAAGATGTTGAGTTAAGCTTGACTTTTATATATTTGAGTCTAAGACTTATTTATATGCCCTCTTCGAAACAGACTCTGCTCAAAAGTATTTGCAAGAAATCACCCTTTACGCTTACAATGAAAAACATTATGAAAGTTCTATGAAGCCTCGAATATATTTTTGATTGCGCCAGAAGTCTTCACAAGAGGTTTAATGCATAAATATTCATCCATTTGGTTGAAATAAAAAGAGGAAAAACGTTCAAATCTCCATCTAGATTAGCAGAAAGGCAATATTTCATAACAAAGCTTGTTCAATCATTTATTTACATGATCAAAAATGTAATACACATTTGAAGCTATTGATTTTTAGTAATGTGGAAGCGAAGCTAGCATGTTTTTTTCCGATTATTGATCCCCTCCTTTCAAGAGATAATGGGTCATTTTATCTGATAAGATTTCAATCATTTGAGACATTTTGCATTCTGACTGCATTCTGAGAACAAGAAAAGTAAGCACATCAAAATTTCTGAAAAATGTATCTTGATTCTTTCATGTAATTTCTTCAAATTATTATTTGTTATAAAATTGATTTTAGAGTATTTTATTTTTACATCTTGTCTTTTTCTTAGATAAGACAACTCAGGATATAGAAAATCTCTCAATTTCTCTTAATTTTTTAAGAAAACGAGTAGAAATGCACTGATTAACTGTATAAATGCGGAAACATTAGGTTTATTGCCATTAAAGAGTAAAAAAGCTCTCAACCATAAATTATACAAGGGCCTTATTCTTTGTCTACAAAACTAAGTGCTATTTTTCTTTTAGATCGAAGCCGTAGAGACATCGCAGGTGTCAAACGGAGTTAAACGGGAGAGTGAGTACGACGTCTACGACGTAAATCAGGATGAAGAGGCCTCCACTACGATTCGTATAAAGCATGACTCTAGGAATCGCTTTGGCTTCAACATTCGTGGCGGAGTTGATCACAACATGCCGGTCATCGTTAGCCGCATTGGGCCGAATATGCCGGCCGACTTGTGCATACCCCGGCTGCACGAGGGAGATCAGATCTTGTCTATAAACGGTACTGACATCACCAAGATGACTCATAATGAGGTGAGTTGCTTTCTTTCGAATAGTTGTTTGACATCTGCGAATTGCAATAAAATAAATTTGAAAACGACCTTACCCTTGGTCCTTGTTATTTATCATGTAAGATTTCAGATACAGCATTTTCACTAAATAATTCTTACAAGAATGAATTTTTCGACAAAATCACTCCTCTTTCAATGAGACTGTAGCCCCTTAAGATCTCGAAAGTTGATACATAGAATATTCATTTAAATATATAAAATATATGAGTATAAACCTCGATCAAAGCCATCTTGATTATCCACTCTGACCGGTACTTTAAAAGCATGTTTATCTTCAAAGAACTTAACATTGAGAATGAAGAATTATAGAGGTACTACTAATTATCAAAAAAGTGAGCTTATGGCCAACTTTACAACATAAAAAACCGGATTTTTCATATCGACAGTTTGAGTGAGATAGATTTTTGTTCTAAGCCGCAATTTTAAACAAAATTAATGAGTTATAACCATTTTATTTGAGAGGCTTTTCATTTGAGTTCATGTGTTTATAATTAACAAATTATATAGTCATTAAAAGTTTATATATGACAGGGAATACCCAATGGGCTAAAATGTTATTTTTTTCATTTGTGTGTTTTCTAGAAAGAGTCCCGAAAAAGTGGTTTAAAGTTGTTTAATTTTCCCCTCTTAAAACACTTTATTAGGCCTATTTTTATGATTAAAATATTTAGTAAATTATATCTTATCTTGAATTTAATTTATAATTTCTAAAAAACTTAAGATCATAATTCATGGGTTGTAGAACTTTTAAGCTTTCATAAAGCGGTACATTGGAAATAAGAAAAATACTAATTTGGTTAAACTTACTTATTAGCAAACGTTTCTTGATTATAAATATATAATAATGAATGAATAAAAATCAGCAAAATTGGAGTTTTTTTGAACTTTTACGTAGTTCAAAATAAACTAAAATACTAGTCGATAATATTTTGGATCTTATTCCTGCACACTTACTAATAATGGTCGGGACACACACTATGGGATCATAGTTTTAGCCCGGGTGTAAGGTGCAAAGTACTTGTGAGTAGTATGGCAAATCACCATACACTCTTAATACAAGTGTCCACTTTTTTAATGTTACTATTTTTTATATGAATGTATTTATATAGAGAAAGAACCAATTGTATGTTTCAAAGAGGAATCTGCAAATACCGGTATTTCTGCCTATCAGGCGTCATCAGTACAGCTATCCCCATCTCCCAACAACTTGGGAGACGTTTGGGTACAGTATATGGTGTTTTGCCATACTACACACAAGTACTTTGCACCTATGATTCCATAGTGTGTGTCCCGACCATTATTAGTAAGTGTGCAGGAATA
>JJOG01003429.1:0-37846 GCA_000715275.1 Gyrodactylus salaris
CTACCCAATGGACTAAAAGGAAGTTCTCTCACCACTGGGTATCTGTATCAACTTTCAGGTGTTTAAGAGTTGATGTGTAATTATGTTGTTAATTATGCCGAACCTTTCAAAAATAATCGCAAGCCTTTCACATCAGAAAATTAAAAAAAATTTATACTGTTTAATAATCTTGATTTTGATCGACTTTGTATTTCTAAAATGGAATTTTTTCTAACCAAAAATGGACTAAAATCCATTTTTGTCAATTTCCTATTCCCCAAGAAGAATTCGAATTTTAAAAATTTGAATTGAGCCCGACATACCTTTAATAATAATAATGGTGATGCGAAGGTGAAAATTTGAAAATTGCTAGATATGGATTCAACCAATCAATCTTTGTTGATTCTTGATAAGAAAATACATTCACAAAGTTTGAGTCTAAAATTAGTTCAAGTTTAGTACATGTTCGAGCAAAGGTTTTTCATGCTCCCCACGCAGTATCCAAGGAAGGACGTAACTTGAAGAGAGTATTAATTTTTGGGGATTTACTAGCGAGTAGTACGCTCTCCAGAGTATACTTTTTCATTAGATTGTACTGTGAGTCAATGCACTTTTCATAGTTAATAGTGACTGATCCATATTCCATCCAAAGATTCCTCACATATCTCAATAAAGTGCATTGACCACCGAATCTAATGAATAAGAGAATCTTTGAAGAATAAAATTAGTAAAAGATGCGACATTTTTGTGTAACTCAAATTCCTGTTCTCAATTAATCAATTATATCTCATTTCATAATAATTGCAAAAATCGTCTTTACATACCAAATATTAGAGATGAGCCGATAAGATGAAATTTTATTTTGAAACGTTAATTGAATTTCTAATACAGTTTATAAATGCTGGGAACGAAGATCTAGGAATCACTTCTAACCACAACATTCTCAAGTCTAAATATGCATAGCATACTAGCAAAGAAAATTCTCCGTACAATAAAAGAATCTCATGAATGAGCTTGATTTTATACACGGAAAATGTTTGATCCAAATTTCACAATAGACTATTTGTGCTCTTTTTGAGAAGAGAGAATTTAATAGCTAGAAATAATTAAAATTTTCAAGAAAAATGCCTTTCTGACTAGACAAAATTACATCTCGTAAACTAAGCATACGAGTAAAATCTTCCCAATACACTATTTTTAAATGCCTCAAAGATGGATTAAAGAATATTTATAGTTGGAGGATCACTTATTAAGAATTGTATGATTAGATTCTACAAAGTCAAGTTCCAAGTCACTTATGTAAAGAGGAGTAATTAAATTTGAGGATGAATATTTCTGATTGAAATCCACTTCTACGTACAGATGACTCGGTTAAGTGCTCTCTAATTTCAATCTTGAACTAAATATATCATAGCGAACGATGAAAATCAATAAATTTAAAGAAAATAAATCTTACCTGAAGAAAGTATAGAGTTACAACGATAATTCCAATCCAACTATGGAGACTGTACATGTCGCGGAAGCCGTTTCTATCATGAAACTTGAAAGCGGCAGATATTCCGACTACAGCAAAAATCATGGCAGCAATGTGAAGACAAGTGTGAAGGATTTTAACGTTACGTTTTGACTGCTCTCTAAACACTCGGAAAAAGAGAATAGCTAGAGAGATTTAATGAGAAAAAAGATGAATTACTATCTCCGTAGATTACGACCATCCCAAGGACCATGAATAGTGGATGGTAATTGAATACTTTTGATTTATCTCCCCAGCTGAAACCATTCCAATAATTTCCAGTCCAGAAGCCAGTTAGTATGACACATATCACGCCTAATACCTTAAAAATGAAATATGGAATTTTTACTTGAAGAAAAATGAACAATGGATTAAAGAGACCAGTATGATTATCCATGTCGTACAAATTATCAATTGAATCATACATCTTGATAGTCGAAAGTTCGCTTTGACATATTACCTCCAGTAAAACAACGGATTTTAATTTTTCTAATCCTTAATGAATAGTATGTATTTTTCTTCCTTTTAAATTCAATGCTTTAGCTAGAGAAAAATTAAACTTCTATTATTGATAATAGAAAAGGTATTTAATTTAACGTCAATTGTTTGCTTATAACTGACGAGTTACTAATGGAGTAAAATCATTACATTGAATTGATGTATTTAACTTAATGATAGTCATGTCAAATTCTTTTATTTTCGAATAAATATAGTATTAAAAATCGGGTTACATAATAACAAAAGGAATCTATATCATGTTCTAAAATATTGTAAAGAATTGTATAAAATTTCAACAATTTGTAGTAATTCGAACAGATGCTCATGAAAAATAAACACTGAGAAATTCTTCTAAAATTAAAAAATTAGTAATAGAAATTATTTGTGGAATGTCTCTAGCAAATTTGGAAGGTATTTTTTGATTGTTAATCACTCAGAATCCTCTGTACAGCTTCCCGAGGTTTGAAGATGTTCTTTCGAGGTTTCTAAAGATTAAGAATCAGTAATTTACTCTCTGACGGTGATACAATTTCAGAGACAGTGCCAGGAGATTCCTGGGACAATATTTGATAACATGTTTCGCAGACACGAACAGCTGAATTACTCTGTGATGGTAGAGACCAACGATGGTTGGAGCAATCATCACAAACAACCTTACCACAACTTCTGCAATGATGCTAGAATAAATTTAAAATAATGCTTTTTCAATTACTCTTCTCTTCATAATTGAGAATTTTGTCATTTGACACGCCATGCAGGTTTTCGCCTCAGAGTCAGGAACCCAAATCGGTGCTTGTGTAGTTGTATCCTTGGCATCAAAGTTCTCTATGCACTTTCTTATGTGAACGACCCAATTGAGTTTTTCCATTTCCGATGCAGCGTAGACAGTAAACGACTTCTTAGGACTCTTTATCGTAAACCCATGACGATATGCTAAAAGAATATTAAGTGTTGATTATTTACAGCCACTATCGTCCAGTACGTCAACAGAGGCTCCTCTTAAGTCGATAATCCTAGGTTTGACAAGCTGTTGAAATAAAGGAAATTTAAACTTACCAGTTTTCTGTCTGTGATTATTAGTGCATAAAGCAATAGATCGTTGAAAAGGAAAAAGTGTCGTTTATCAACTTGCTTTCGGCAAACCTTTAAGAGAATACCCTCGCCAACAAGTATTCGATTGGGTTGTGCAATTTTCTAAACGAATAATTTAGGAACTTCTATTTTACAATTTGTCCAACAAAATAGCTTTGAATTAATTGTATTCTCTTCTCATTCAAATGCTCATCTAGAAATGAAGTATTATAATTATTTACCTGTCTTCAATTCCAGAGAAGATATCATATTTTCAAGTTTGGTGTGATCTGACATTTCAAACTCGAATTCGCACTGAAATTAATTGATTTATTTTGTCGATTTTTCTCTTGTTTAAATCAAGAATTGGTGGCTATACAAAAAGTAAACTATAAATATGTATTTTGCAATGCTACTTTTCCTGATACTATCCGCATTAAAAATTGATAGCTTCAGTTTTAAAAGTTCTTTATTCATATTCAACGAAAATATCGTCGAAGATTTGCTCATAGAAAATGCATCAGTTGTCAACAACATCAACTGCAATATAGTTGAAAAAGGAGAGGGATTTTCTGACGGAACCTTTGATATTATATCAACAAAATTCACAAATGGAATTATCAAGATTCCTTTTAAATGTAAAAAGGTTGGAATCTCAACCAAGATTGTCTGTACAGCAGCAGCAGTTACTCTTAGAACCGAGGCAATGGTTCAATGCGAATTACCACCAAGAGTGAATTTATGCCCAAGTCTAATAAAACCAGTCAATCAAGAGGAAATAGCGCTTTTCATCGAGTTGTCTGCAATAAACTCTCAAGATACTGAGATTACATTTACAACAACTGATGCTACAGTTGCTATTCCATCGAAAATCATACCAAGCGGTACCAAGTCCTTGGAACATAGATTTCCTAATCCTAAAAAGTCCCTGACGATAGAAGCTAGAGGAAAATCTTTATCTGGACTTTATAAAAGTGAAAATTCAAATGGAGCCAAATCAACTCTTTTGATAGACGTTGAAAGTCTACTCCTAACTCCACAGATAGTGAAAACCTTTAAGAATGAAATAAGACTGTTATTGACTAATGAAAAGTTGAAGAAGGATTCCTCTGTCAAATGCTATCTAAAGTCTTCAATGATTAAAGATGATGTCTCAAATTTTCTCAACACAGTCAAATTAGGTAGTGAAGTTCAAGAAGAAAATTGGAAGTTTGAAACCAACTCATTTCTATTGACCTTTTTAGAAACTTCTACAATTGTACAAATGAAAAGAATGAATGGAATTGTTCAGGAAAATATTGGCAAGATAGAATACCTTGGGGTAGCCTGTTTCGACAGCGAAAAGAGTGCAAGATCTCAAGTAGAAATCCTACTCAATCAGGAAAATGTCATAAATATCAACAAGGATTCAAATATTCTAACCAAGCCGTCAAGGAGAGGAAACACCACAAACTGCTCTTGTGATCTACTAGAAGGACTGTGCGATTTAAATTGTTGCTGTGACACTGAGTGTGTGGGGATGACGTTACAAAATTGCAGTCTAGACTACAGTTTAATCACAAAAGATTGCAAATTTTCCCAAATTAACTCTCTAACAAGAGCAGACGAGATAACGGAACTAGCACTGCATGGAACCCTAGCCGTAAATGAAAGCCAACCTCTTGACTATGGATCCATTTTATGTGTGTTAAGCAATAACTCACCCGACTTGGGAAGGTTTCATCCAATAGTCACCCAATCAGCTGGCCTTGAGACAAATTCAATCTCAGAGAGCTTTGCGGTCAGCCCTTCGAAGCGACCAACAGGAGTGACTGACTACTTGTCGGGCGATGCCATATTAGCCATTGGCAGTGAGGTTCACCAATCTCTGAATAGCATAACGCGTAAGGATTTGGCGGCCTTGGAAGACATTGCATTGCCTTCCAATGAAAACTGCTTGAATGACATTAAAACGAGCTATCTGAGGGACTTGGAGGAGTACTCTTGTCAGATGCGAATAAGCCAAAGTATTTGCTCGTCCGGTGATATTTCGAGAAACGTTCTCGGCATCCGCCCGATAAGCATCGAGGCAAGGCTGAGTGCGGACAGTTATCTGTTGAATGAATGCAAATTGTGTAGTAATTACAAGATACTTACCAAACGTACTAGCAAGAATGATATAATCAACTCAAAGACTGAATATTATTGCTTGAGTAGAGTTCAACTGGAAGATAATGGTTACATCCTCTCAGAGGATAAACTAAAGGTGGATTACATTGGATTCTACAAGCAAAAATGCGTCTACAATGCTGGAAATGACGAGCACGTCTGTGTATTTTTGGAGGAGATGTCAAAGTTGGCTGATAAGACATTTGCACGTTGTGCGTGGGGTGATGAATCAACAATGCCAAAAGTGCCAACCCTAAATGTGAATATTTGTGAAAATGTCGTCATTGCAGTGAATTATGAGTAAGGTGAACTATTTTAACTTAGATTTACATATTCTGGAGGTACAATAGAAGGTGTCAAGTCTAAAATCTTCATAGGAAATGTGAATGTTTCAAAAGAAAAGACCATCAACCAAGCCTTCAAGGTTTCATTTGTTAATTCAGTGAAATTAGAAATAAAAGATTCGTTCAAAACAAAGAGCGGTGTCTATGGCTACGATTTGGAAGGAGAATTGTTGACGGGAAAGATAAACTCGAAAGAGATTAGCATTAACTCAGTGGACAATCCATATAGAAGAAAGGGTCTATTAAATCTGAGTAATTAATATTTTTTAATACTTCATGTTAAGAAGGAAATTCTGATTGTGAAAACGGTATAAAGGAACCATTCAGGTTCAAAAAAGAAGGTAGATCATCATGTTTTATCAAGTTGACGCTGGATTATTTTGAGAATTGTAAACAATTGAGGAGTCTGATTTTCACGCAGATGAAGAATTATTTTATACCCGAAAAGATTGCAATATTCGGTAGTCCATCTCTAAAGAATATATCTGATTGGATTGACGTTTTATTGTAAGAAGATTAATTAATCTCTAGAAATAATGAAAAGTTCAATGAAACGGAAAAGTTTGCTGGAGATTTATACCTCATCAACAATATCAAGACCGGTTGTGGACAAATACCAAGCTCAGTTTCATTAATAATATATTATGCTGACGTGGGCAGAGCTAATGGGCAGATTATCTACAACTTGGTAGGAGCAGTAGCAAAGTAATTTTTATCTGTTTTTAATGTTTTACTAGTTTCAAAAAGAATGTATGGAGATTTAAATGCAACTCGAAAAAGAAAAAGTGCCAGAGTAAAAGTGTAGATAACTTTAGGCTTAATTTCGACTTACAGTTCATTGAAGTTCCGAGGGACTGGGATGTTAAGGCCATTAAAAGGAAAATAGATGCAGACTTTCAATCAGTAGTGGAGAAATCCATAAATAGAGAATCTTGCTTCATTGGCAACCACTGCTGGGACTACATCATATACCCATGGGCTAATGAGATTACAGTGGAAAAGATTGTTCTCCTATTTGTCTTCATTTATTCAATTTTTGTAATTTTTATTTTTTCACAACAATTAAAACCGTAATTTTGTTTTCCATAGTCTTTCTTTGATTGAACCACAAATTCAAATGTTGGGTATTAAAAAGTTGTTTTCTAAAGTCTTTGCGCCACTCGAGAATCGTATAATTTCTCGACATTTTCAATATTCCCCTGCCATTCCCCCTGCAATTCTTGCAAAGCCCAGGCACAAACCAACATTCACACCCCCTCATCACTCAAGCGATGAGCATAAAAGATTATTGTCAGAAGATCTCTGCGGATTTCCCCCCTATCAGAGTCGTGGGCGTAAGTTGCCTCTTAATCATAATCTCATTTAGTTCGAGAGGGGTTCCAAAACGCACTCATGAAACGTGATTACAAGAGGCGCCAAGTGTCGGCTCACTTTTCCCTACTTCGTCTGTGCCTCAACGCGATAAGAAAGAACGACATTTTACCAGAGTCAGTGCAAGAAAAGGCGTCTCTGCACCTACACAGTCTACCAAGAGATAGTTGCTCAACGAGAATTAAAAACCGTTGCACACTGACTTCTAGAAGACGCGGATGCCAGTCGAGGTATAGCATTAGTAGAATTTACTTTCGAAAACTTGCTGATTACAATCAACTCTCTGGCGTTCATTGGGCCTGGTGGATAACGAATACAAAAAGTGTTAGAAGGTAAGTAATTTTATATTAATATTTAAAAAAAAACTACTCTAAAGTAATATGAATAAATAATAAATTATCTTTGCTCTAGATTCATGAAATGGCCAACACCTTCTAATTACTTATCAACAAGAGAATACATTAATGCATACTATGGAAGAGTATCAGATAGCGAAAGAAGAAGGTCCAAGCTTATAGAAAATGTATGATTTTGTATAGTACTTGAATAGAAAATTGCTTATCAAATTATTTCTTCTTTTTTTGAGTAACATGCAAGAGTCTCTAGTTGTGTACAAAGAGATTGCTCAAAAGCATAATCTAGTATTGGAGAATTTATGTAAGAATAGGTAACTTTTAAACTAGTAATAGACCTGTCATCGATTCAACTGGCAAAAATAATTGTCAATAACCCTGACAAGGAAATTCTCAAGGCATTTGAGAATATACTCACACTAAAGTTTGAATATGAAGAATTTCCACGTGAGATCATCAAAGAAATCAAGCCATTGATTTGGCGAGAGAAGAATAGAGAGTTCCTCTTTGAGTTCAACAAGTTGATCATCAAGGTGATCGACGAGGAACGTGGTCTGAGAAATGTCCTCTCCGAGAACTACCAAGAGAGTTACATTCCTCTGTTGAAGATGAAAAATGTCCAGATTGTCAATCAGGTGTTGATTATCTTGAACAAATTTTGCAAGACTATTCGCGGCACTTGTCAAATCCTCAAGGGTATCAGCGATCCAATGGACTTGATCAGCTCCTACATGGAAGATGACGATATACACCTGTTGACTCTCAAGTTAATTGTGTCTCTTCTCGGCCTACCAGAGGCTAGAGTGCTCTTTTCCAAGTCTAGTGATTTGGTAATTTACCTAAATTAATCTCATTTCTATAGAATAAACTCATTAGTGCAAGGAATCAGTCGGTGGACTCCAAGAGCTACGAGGCCCTCATTTCATGGCTGCTGAGGTTGCCGAATAATTTTTTCAAATTTTCTTAAAAATAATTTGGTCTTTTGATCAAAAGAGAAATAAATAAAAATGTAGAGAAAAAAACACAAAGTGAATAATACAATTCTCCTTTAATAAAAAATGTAATTAAATGAAAGCTATAAAATCTGTTACACGTATACTAATTAATTCTCGCAATGCATTAACAACATGAATGAGGACAAAATTAATAACTCCACCTCTCTGACCAATCCCCCACAGAAATTAAAATGTAAAAATTTGATATAGAATATTGCAATAAACTGGAAAATGATAAGGTATCTGAAAATGAGTTTATTCTACAGTATCATTATGCTCAGAGAGAGAGAGAGAGAGCGGAGAACAAAAGAGAATTGTGTGCTATAGAGAGGAGGGTGGGAATCCTAGATTTATAGAGTATTTTACTACGGCATAAGAAGAGAATATAAACATGCTTTTTAGAGAGAGAGAGCTCATGTGAAAGAGCTATGATTTGCTGATTGAGTTGATAAATAGCAGAGAAAAAGGTGAACATGTCTCATAAAATCTTTCGTGCAATAATCACATGCATCCAGCTCACTAGGAAGGAAGGTGTGGAGATATCATCTTTTTGTGAGTATATATCAATTTCCCAAGAAATGACTCTAATTTTTGTATGATTTCCCTCACGAGGATAAGAGAGTGGGGAAAGTCAGATTTGGGAGTTAAATGGAGTGGAAGGAGGCCTTCTATAAATACTACTAATTGTGACTATGAACATTTTGTATCTCAATTTATTTTAAAGTAAGCGTGAGGCTTTAAATAATATTTACAATGATAAACACAAAACCAAAGAATTATCCAATCAATTAAACCCTGTAGACCCGAATTTGATGATGAAAATGAAATCAAAATCGAGCTTACAAGGTATACATTGTTGGACTATTAATCAAGTTTATTGACCATCTCCGCTTCTGCCATTTTATTGGCCTCTTTCTCTGCCTTTCTCATCCGATTAATGCGGACTTTGAGTTTAACAAAGTCCTTTTCTCCAATTCTCTGAGAAGAGTCATATTGCCAGCAGACAAAACATTGGTAAGCTATCGGCAAGTTTATTTCTTCGAGGCAATTGCTAATGAAAACATGATTTTATCACAATATCCTGTCTTTATAGATTCACCCCCAAAAGACAGAGGAAGATGAAAACTGTAACTAAAATTTAACTTATTTAGGAAGCATTATTAAGAAAATATCTAATAATTTTAACCTTCAAAGTATTACAATGATCGTAACTCAATTTCAATGAAAAATGTTGAAATCGTGAGAAACTCAGAGTTGAAAAAGAATATTCAACTCACTTGCAAATGTAGGACAGGTCGATGAGACACAAATTACCGATTTTGTCGCCAATTCTCTGATAATCTTCACACAAGAGGCAATAGACTCCATTGAAGCCAAAAAGGTTGGCGAGGAGCCTGAATCGAAAGTACACCTCTGGCGCACGACATATTGAACGAATGGCAGCACGAAATTTGCCCATACGAATCTTGATAAAAAATAAGATGCTTTAATAATCATTGATGGAACGAATAAGAATCGTTCCTTCTAATTATACTCGAAAAAAAATCATTAATTCTCAGATTATAGCGAGATTCAATCCTTGGCCATGAGGAAGACTGGCGTCCTCGCAATATACATTAAAATTATCCACAATTTTACTCCTTCATCAATCAAGATGCAAAAATACATCTCAGGTTGAATGGGAAATATCCATCTTTTGTGATCAACTCAAAGCTCACTTCGTTCATGGGCTACCAGAGATGAGCATATGAACTTTTGAAAGTTTAAAATGATCCTTCTATGATTTTATACTTTGATCTAAACAGGTTTATATCCAGGAATCCTCTTTCGTGTTTACCCCCCCCTAGGCCCAAGCATAGGAAAACTTTAAATTTTGAGAATTTTATTGCAGATTAATTAATGAGACGAATTCAGAAGAAATTTAGACATATAATTCGATGAGCAATCTTCAAAAGGAGAAGAAAATGAAGAATTTCGAATGTGAATTAGAAAAGTTATAGCAGTTTCTGGATTTCAAAATATTGCATAATTAAAAACTGTAAGAACTAAGTAAGTATTATAAGCATATTTTAGTCCTAATCATGACATGGGCGACCAAGCGCAAATGTTTTATTTTCTAATAATCAAGCAATCACATTTTATGAATTGAAATCATATTTTTCATGAAAATTTGCTAGTTTAGCTTTAAAGAGGGTTTCATTAGAGTTTCTTGGTAATTTCTTCACATTTGTATTTTCAAAACCATGAACACTATCTACATCTATGCTAGACATAATTCCCAAAAAGGTGATGACAAGAGTGTCACTTACCCTCTGAATGACAGCATTCTTGTTGAGATTAATCCTACGCTGTCTCTCTGATAGGATCTTGTTGAAGAGGAAAATGCCCCTGAGGTAGCATCGATTTGGATAGCAAAAGTCACAGACGAGATGTCGTAGTTTGAATAGGAACTCCTTTGTTAAATTCACCAAGACGTAGAGCGTGGCAATAAATATGAATCCGTACTGCAATGAGAAGAATTTGAATAATTGTCAGATAAATTATCAACCAAAAAATACTTTGCTATCGGTGTTATTTATAAATCAAAGGGGATTTATCTTACAATAGCAGAGGAATTCAATGCTTCAAAACTAATCTCTGGTAGCCAGTTACTCTACTCTAGAATTCTTTGGCAAAAACCTCAAGATCTTTTGGCAAAACATACCACATTTCTGGACGAGGAATGAACTCGACTGGGTTTACAATTCATCAACTGCAGTTCCCCTTTGTAGTCCCTCAGGGATTTCCCCTTGAGTAGAATCTTTTGAATAATCCCCAACAAGAAGCCGTCTCCGGTGAGGAGAATGTTCGTGGTGGCATTCGAAGTGAAGCGGACATTTTCACTAGTAATCGTTGCAAATATCTCTGTCATTTCGTACACGTACTCCTCAAAGAAATAGGGCAGGCAGAAACATGAAATGGTCAGGAAAACCTTGAGGACGGTAAAGATGAGCGATTTCACATTCTCTGCCTGCATTCGTAGACTTCCGTCCATATAAATCTGCTTCTCCCAGTACTTTAGGGGTAGAATGGCCTTTTGTTTATTAATCTTCCGATCATTATCCAACCTCACAAAGGACTCGTCAATGTAAAAGTTGTCAAAATCTAATTCTTCAAGGTAACTCGCGAGGTACGAGCAGCTGGCTAGAATCGTCAGGAAGAAGACAAGGACACTGAGAAATTCAAGCAGGAGAGTGAGAATGCGCAAGATCCTGGCTATATTGCCAATCAGGGCAATGAGGTAACGGGTCATTTCAAAGGAGATTCCTACGACATTTTTAGCAATCTTCACGCCATCTTCAATGAGGAACTTCTTAATGGTCTCTCGCATGCTTTGGACGGAGCTAACGGACTCTTCTACGCGAATACCTTCCGTTTCATCTACAACGCCCTTCTCAGCGTTGTTGCATTTATTCAGCGTCGCCGGAGCTTGCATCTTTGTGCATGTGGAGCCCTCACCGTAAGGCTTTCGTTTAGCGTGCGAGCAAGTCTCCCGTTTGAAGAATACCACAATGACGCAGATTTTACGAACCTTGACGATTAGGTTCTTTATGAACTTGAATCCGTTGGACATGCGTTCAAAGAAGGCTTCGAACCAGGGCTTTTTAGGCTCAGTACTCTCCAAGTGACTACGGACCATTTTGTCAATGTTCGCTTCGTTTGTTTTCTCGGAGACGTTGTAACTGATGATCTCTTCCTGGGTAATCTGCGAGTACGGATCCGGAATGCCTTCTAGCTGGAATGACAAAAAAATGAGTTTCTCATTAACTATGCTAAAAATAATTATTTTGGCAAAAATTTTCTAAAAAATACTCAAATCAGACATTCAACAAAACTGTCTGAAAAGATGATCGTATTGATATTCTTCCAGACCGTTAGAGTCAGGAAATGTGAACATAAATTGGATGGATCAAATAAATCACAAAATCATATTCATAAAAAGGCGCGAAATTGACAAAAATTGAATTAAAAAAAAAGTATTCTATAAGCTGTTCTCTGGGAGTTAAAGAAAAACAGTGACCAAGTTATCCAAGAAAGTTTTAAAATATTTTCGTCTCACCCTATTACTCATTTCATATAGAAATAATATATTGAAATAAGTCACACTACTCATAGTAGTATACTTTAATAAAAACTTATTTTTCAGTTAGAGTGATACCTACCGTTTCTTTTTGCTCCTGTGTAGCATCAGCGACTCGATCATAAATTTTGACAATCTCGCCGACATTCTCGTTATATTCCTTGATAACGCCGGCGAAGAAGTCTCCCTCATACTCATCCTTAAACTCGTCCACATTATCCAGATGTTCATCATCGATAAACTCATAGTTTCTCTGAATTCTATTATTGAAGAAGCTCAGTCTCTCTTCATCGGTAAAGTCCTTCTTGTCGTACGTCTCAATAAACTGCTTTGTACGCTCGGTAAAGTTCTTCATTTCATTGTTAATACAAATTAGAGTGTCATAACAGATCCTAGAATTAGTGATGGAGCTGTACACAGGACCTTGAATAGTGTTTTGCAGCATCAGACTCTGGAGGAGGACTGTGCCACGCCCCAAGGCAAGGCTAGGTATTAAAATAAAGAGTACAAGGCGTGCATTCATTGAGTATACGCAGGCCAGTGTAATTATGGAGTAGACACAACCCCGGGAGATTATAGTCAGCTTGAGGATAATGTACTTGTTGAGGTTCTCATTGATAAAGTCCTTTGCGTTGAGCTTAGCGCCAAAGAGACGCGCAAAGAAGCCGACTTCTTTAACCTCGATAGAATCAAAAGACAGCTCCGAGTACTCCGGGTCGTAGTAAATGTTCAGCATGAAGCAGGAAAAGGTCGCCAATAGGACACCCATAACAAGGTAGATCATCTTCCTCGTGATGTATATCGTAAAGGTTCCGTAGTAATTATTCGCTTCAGGTTCTAACACAAAATTCCCATCAGTATAGAATATCGCTTCGAGAAGTGGAAAATATTTCCTAAGTATTCTACGGTTCTTCGATATGAAGAAGGAGCCAGGGCGATCTTGTTCGTTGAGGTAAAAGTTGGGTATGAACATGGCGACAAAGTTGTGAAACTCGTCGTAAATTGTCCAGGCATTGTGTTGACTTTTACGACTCTTCTTCATATTCTTGGTGCGGGCGTTATACTCTTCTTGCGTCTCGTTAGCCAATAAAGGCCAACCAAAAGTGGCTAGATTCAAATGCCGATTACTGACTGGGCGCAACGGATCCAGTTGTATTGTATTTTCATACTTTTTACGCAGCTCACAGTAAGCGTTGTAGACCTTCTGCATAAGCAAATAATTCGATCCATACACAAAAAAGGCTACAAGGATCAGACAGATTGCTTGTGGTAGAAAGTGATTATTGACAAAGAAGGTTATATCATCTTGTACGATTTCATAGCACAGGGAGGGCTTTGTCTGATAGATTCTCGTGTAGTTGAGAAGATCTTCGAAATTATTAAAATTGAAACAGGAAAATTCTTGATAATAATAACCCTTTTGGGTGTTGCTTAAGATTTCCGGCAGCTTTTCAAGGAGAATGTCCAACTTTGACCAGGTCAGAATGAGATACGATATTCGTAGCAATATAAAGGCTTTGGCCAAGTGACGCATAATGTAATTCCAGATGAGCAGAGCATGCCGAAAGGTGTTGTTCCTATGAATGACCCTCAAAAGGTAAATGTAAAAGATTAGAAGGAGCATATTTAAGGCGACCAGAGCAATGAAATAGTGCAGGTTGTACTCATTGATGAGGTGATTGACTCGACTTGATACATTAAACTTTTCATTTGAATACTTGATGCTGAAATTGTCCAAGAATACGTAATGGATCGTAGCGATTGACTGCAGCAGGATGCAGAGGTAGATGATAACTTTGATTCTCTTCTTTCTGTCTTTTCCAAGCAGTAGACTCTTCATTTGCTAAATTTTGAAAAATTCATTGAGAGAAAAATACTAAATTAAAACTAATCTGTATCAACGTCAATACTCGTTAGTAGATGATTTAAACTCTTGATAATAAATTGTTTATAGGGATATAGTCACGTCGTGAAGCTTTCTCAAATGGAGTTTTACTCAATAGGCATGCATAAAAACATGATTTGTGCAATATTTGCTTAAATGCATTTGGCCAAATCCGTTTCAATACAAATAAGTATACGTCATCATGTCAAGAATAGTAGTTTTTTCTCTTCTGAGAAATCAAATATTGATCATTCACACATGGTATGTGTTGGAGGGAAACGTGTTTTTATTGACTTGTCAAAAACTGCAAAGAGATTACAGCTCGCAAAAAGTGGTAATACACTTGAGAGGTGGTGAGGCAAGTGTTACATGATTTTATCTTCCCATCAAGCTACACATACGAATTCAGGTAAGTGTTCTTGATTGCTCGCAATAGATTCTATTGATATGGAGTAGAAACATAAGTTTACTAAATATAAAATCTCACCAAGGGAAATAGTTCGAGGTTAAGCAACACATTTTCGATCTCAATTTATTGACTTGATTTATCGTTTGATATATTCAAAGCAATTAGAGGATCTGTTATTATGTTGATAGTGAAATTCAAGTTTCGACATGCGTTTTTTTATTCAATAGAATACAAAAAATAAATTCTTTCGATAAAAGTTTTTGATTTTCAAAATTCATCGTTAATAAATCAAAAAAGATTACATAGAATTCAAAAAAATCCCTCCAGTTAAATTCGTGACTTTTTATTTTGACATTGAAGGCATTTAAAGAGAGTGAGATCAAAGAAACGACAGAAAATAGTTTGTCATTTAACTTTTTTAGGGATTTCAAGCTCTACTGAATAAGTCTTGTCATTCGATTCTTAGATGCTAGCTGCAATTTTTGATCCTATGATAATATTCAATTTTTCGACTTGTTGCAATTATATGTATCCAAGAATAAACTGATCATGGAATATTAAAATCCTGGTTGAAAGATTCACTAGAAAAAAGATTCAAAAAACAAGAGGAATTGAAAAAAGTAAGGGTCGGTTGTTTGAAAAATTACAAAAGAAGAACTTCTTCAGAAGGTGAAACCCTGAAGCTTCGAATTTCAAGTCAACTAAGGCAAATATTTAACCCTTTAAGACTCGACTCTACAATCCAGTGATAATTCCTATTTTTCAAAGTTAACTAGGCTAAAAATTAAATTTTAACAAACTTTCGAAAATTTTTCCTAAAATATTTACTTTGGGAGATATTCACGGTTTCTTTGAAGAGAATTGCCTCTTTCAATAGAATACAGTCAATAAAATAGAATAATTATGTCTTGTTTCTTGCTATTAAAACACAGTTACATAATTGTGCAAATTTTAAGTCTTTACAAAATATAGTTGGCTTGGTGTTTTCAGAATGTTTCAAACTTCGATGGCCAATATCTTTCTTCGAATAAATGACTGAAATAAAATATATAATCAGAGAGCCGACAAACTCTTTTTCAAAATGATGTGACTTGATGTATTTTACGACCTTGGATATATGAATGACGATAAGTATAGTCAACGTTGCTCAGGAGCAACACCGGGGCTTAAAGGGTTAAGGACTCAAGGGCAAATGGTGATCAAAAAAAAGCTATGCTCTACTTATGATTCTCAATAAGGACGAAATGCGTGTAGAGCTGGCTGATCATTGTTGAATTGTTCAAATAATACTTCTTATTTTCCTAGCTGAAAGTTTCACTAGAAGATATGTATGTTACTAAGCGGATCTGAATGTAAAGATTTATTGCAAAATTAATCTTTTCCCGAAAGAAAATTTCAAGTCAGCGCTAGATGAACGGATCATTAATGAGCGCAATAATAATGATTTATCGTAGGTGTTGAAAATTAATTCAAAACTCAATGTTGGCTGCAAAACTAAAATGTTATCATGACATAAAAGGTGTAGAGCATTTCAAGCAAGATGACAAGAAGCCGTGAGTACTGGTTATGAATAATTAAATTACAACTACACAACTTGGCGATTTTAACCATGTCTAAGCTGAGCTGCATATGGCGTAGGAAGGATGCCTAACGCGTGGAGAAATTATCATTTTTAAATTCTTATGAAGATTAATTATATAGGCTTTCTAGATCTAAAATTTTCAATTTTAATAATCCAACTCACAGGCCATCACATGGTTGGGCATCATTTCTTGGAAAAGTGATTTGTATTTCTCATAGCCAGCTGGTTATTAGAGCGAGCAGAAATGTGGACTGGGATTTTGTCTAAATATGCAATTCTTCTTAAAATAATATGCAAAAATATGTATTATCAATAAATGTTGATAATTTAGATAAAAAATCATGATTTTCTCAAAAAGAAAATTTTAGAAATGAGCAAAAATATTCTTTAGTTAATATCTCTAAAATCGTAGTCATTCCGGGATATTTATAATATGTTCAAGATGTATGTCTATATGGTATATTTCTTCGTCTGAATTTCGATAAAATGTTAAAATTCAAAAATATAATTAAGACTTTGTAATTAGTGGCATGTAAAAAGCTAATGAAAAAATTCTAAGATATTTAAGATTTTATTTATTTTGTATAATATGAAAAATTAAATCTCGATTTAATTAACCCTCCTAGATCCCATGAGAAATTGAAATATTTAAGAGGGTCAAAGAAAGGTAATATTTTAATTTCTTTACAAACCAAGCATAAATTTGGTACATTTAAGAGAGAGGCCATGATTGATGGAATGTGGGCTTGAATAATAATAATCCCCGGGGTCAAAGATGATCCGCTTTCTGCCTACATTATCAAAAGGCTTACAATCATGTGTGTCCTAGGTGTGATTGGAGGGAAAGGATTCTGTCAAAAAGAATATGATAATCTCCTGTTTTATAATAGAGAACGGTTGCTAATTTACTTTACGAAAATGCATGAGAAACAGATTATCATTTCATGCTGAATAATAATATTTTAATATTGAAATTATTACATCGTCAGCTGTTGGGAAATGATATCTCTTCTTGCAGCCTACAATTTGCAGAGCAACTGTTAGCGGCTTGTAAGCACTGGTAGACTTGATCATCTCAAATATTTTCTCCCAATTTAATTATTTACCCAGAACACTCAATTGTATGTAATTATTATTAAAATGTTTGTGTTAATTAGAGAAAAAGGTCTACAGAAAGTTATCTTTGATTGAAACAAAATTCTAAATTCGCAAATATTGGCCATGTTTAGCTCGCGATTATGAATATTGTTCATCGTATTTACAATCCTGGTGGTCACAAGGGGACTGTGGGCGACCGACAAGACGTTTGGAAGGTGGGACAATATCCTTCAGTTGTCTACTCCGACTATGTGGAATTGGGATAGGTAAGACACTACATAACCGACTTTAGTTCACAAACCACATCAATCTCAGTCCCAAGTAGAAATCCTTGACGATATTGTCACGGTATTGTGACGATCAGGATTGTAAATACAATGAAATAGAATAAGAATACTTAGATACGTATTAAAACGTTGCTGGACTGACCCGAGTTGAAAAAAGGTCTGTTGAAGATATTGGAGATAAACTTAGTTCTGCCTGACCTTGATAGAAAAAGAATATATGCAAAGTTGCTTGTATCACTATGGTGATTTATTTCAAGTCTCGAATTAAATGATTGAGTGTAAGGTGTGGAGAGAGTTGATATTTCTAAAATTCCCCGCTAGCAAGTTCGAAAGGCTGGAGGAGACTGCACTAGGGGGTGTTGTGCTCAAGGGATTAACACCGAAAGTAGGCTGGTAGCCCATCTGTCAGAGTAGTGGAAAAGTTTACGCTAGAACTAATGCAGGGCTAAAGGTCAACGTTTTCAACCTTTTTTTCTCTTTGAATGAATAGTTATCGTGAATTTTGAGGCTAATCCACCTTAGTAACACTAGAAGGTAAACTTCGAGTTGCAACTAATAGGAGTTTGAAACGATATAGGATTCAAGGCCAGTTTTCTTCACATTTTAAGATTATAATTTTCATATCAATTTTACAAAAACTAGAAGAGAGGACGCTTCAAAGAAATATAGTAATAATATTAGGATTGCTTATGATGTATTGATTTGAAGTGAATAAAACCCCTCAAGCTATTCATTATTAGGATGGCATAAATGTGTAATATTTGTCAAAAAGGGTTTCCCCAGTAGCTGACTAGGCAAGTAAAAGTAATAACAGAAACAAAAACGTAAAACTGATGGGAGTTGAAAGGGAATCACGCAAGTAATGGAATAGAGACATGTTTCAAGAATATCAAAAGATTAACAGAGTCAAGCAGATGAAGAATCGTCATGGAGACAAAGAGGCGTTTTACTGAGACACACAAGTAAGACACATTTAGTGAAATAATAGATTTCACTTTATAATACCTTGATAGGGAGCCATGCATAATAATTTTGTAAGAAAATGTCCTAATTAAGGCTCCCAGAGTGTGTGCTTCATTTTGAGCAAATATGCTGAAATATATTTATTTTTGATTTAAATTGTGGCTCAAAATAATACTCAATGTCATTTTAACTGTTTAAATGCAAGAACAAATTAATTATGTTGACAAGTAATTGCACAAAAGAGAAATTGGCACAATATGCTAAAATATGCTTTTCTAACTCCTAAGCCAAGATATCCAGAGCATTTTTGATAGAAGGAGCTTGATAGAAGGAAAGACAAATCAAAATATAATAATTGAGCATTATTTTCAGTTAAAAATGCAGAATAATGCAAGGTCTTGTAGAATAAGAATCTTGGGTGTCTTGCTAATTATATCAGAGCGAGAGAGTGTCTTTGTGAGCAACTGTTCAGCATCAGCAATATTCTTGTAGAGACTGGTAAGATAAAGAAACCACTTATGAGATTGATAAATTTCCACAAAAATAACCAAGTGTATTTTCTTAGAATAGTTGACAAACAGAGAGATAAGGTGGACAATTGTATTCTCGTGTGTGTATATCTTGACAGGTTCACCATATTTTCTCCCCAACATACGAAAAATACACATTCGGGAAATAAGTCTCAGATAAGGCTATAATGTCTTGGGAGAATTCTCACAATTTGTCAAAGAATGGACTACTTATTTTCTTCTGTCAGTAATGTTTTTTCATCTCGACAAAAAGTTGGAAATTCACTTATAAAGTGCCAGAAATTTTGATTAGAAAAATGATTTGAAAATCTTGAAAAAAAAGGATGAAAAGGTATCAACAGTCTACTTAATAAAATTGCATTGTCAGATGTAGAGAGAGAGAGATGGTGGAGTGAGGGAGGGAGGCACTCACAAATGAAAATGCTTAGAAAAGCTATTTGTCTATCACGCAAGCGTACAAAGAAGAATGATATTCTACATCCCAACGTGAATTGTACAAACGAGAGAGGATATCAATATGCACACGGTGACTTGCGATTGGCTGAAAAGGAGAGTATTCATAATTCACGTTTCCATCACCTAGACAGCAGTCCTCATCACAGCGATAAAAGAGAATCGTTTCATCAAGTGGAGAAGTACAATGATCCTCTCAGATATGCACGGAAGTGAATTTCAACAACGAAGCCTGGTGGGCCAGCAGGGCACAGGAATTACAACCTCGGGATTTCACAATTCCACGCATGGACACATCTATAATACACAGCCCCTAGTACATCATCAACAACATGGCATGCTACAGAGTCAAATACCCGATCAGATATTCAGTAATCAACAACAGGTGCTGTATCAGACTCAACCCATGAACCAACAAGAGACAGCTTCGTGCAGTCAATCGCCGCTGTCGTCGCTGACGAATTCTATGAGCTCCTCAGAGGATGATAGCTTTAAAAAGACCTCAAACATTCCATACTTCTCAGGCCCACAACAACAGACCCTATCGAATTCTTATCAGACAGATTTATCATTTAACCTTGGGCATTACGGACAACCTAATAATCATAATGGCTATCAAGATACCACAGGCGGCAGTGGACTGTGGAACGAAATGTCCCTGGTGGATTCCTTAACCGGGACTTTTGCTAATCAGAACGGCAGCCATGAGGATATCCATACTACGCCAAATTGGCCGGTATCCTATCAAAACTTATCCAGTAACAATGAACAAATAACGTTAGCCAATGATCTCACAGAAAACCTCAAAGCAGTTTCGAATTGTAGCAACGTTGGTATCAAGGAAAAGCCAAAGTCGAGGACTAAGAACGATAATGATACTGCTACAAGCAATCCCAAGAGCACCGTTATTTATCCCTGGATGTGTAGGGTTCACGCAAAAAGTGAGTCAACTTTAAATAGTCGGTTTTTGTAAATAATTAATTCACAGCTCTAGCCGATAGCTATTAGTTTCCAATTAAATTTGACAGCCATGATTAGTCTTGGGAGAGAGGAAAAAAGTAATTTCTATACTCAGCAAGCTCTCACCAACAAGGCTAGGTTAAATACCTGTCATTTTTTGATCTAGTCCAAGCCCCAATTATGTTTCCCGCCCTTTGTGTTTATTTTATTGTCGGCCCAGTATCGGCTCTCAACATTTATGAGGGTCAATAATTAGTATGAGTATTTGATCGAAGCGTAGTGACAAAAAGGTCTCAATTTAACACTCTCTAAAGTTCTTGTGGTAGAGAGGCTTAAATGTCAACTTTATTTATGATCTAGAGTCGCCTGTGCTTCTCATAATAAATATTCAAGTGTGTGAAATAAATAATCAGAGAGAAAATATATTTCCCCGCTTGACGTATCCACCCCTCCTCAGACGATGAAAAGGGTACCCGCTACGAATACTATCTCTATTCATCTTCGTTTACCTTTATCGGGTGAAGAGTGAAAAAAATAAAAACAAAGAAATTTGATCTTTTTTCATATCAAAGATGTGTAAAAATAGTATATGGTAATAAATCATTAGTTAGAAATGCCAAATCAAAAAAACTATATCGTATAATAATATAAACACATCAGTAAATACGATAACTTACTTTATACCCCTCTGAAACCTATAATGCCAATGGTATGTGCGAAAGGAAGAAATCAGTGTTTTTAGAATCGAGCTCTTCTATCTCAGTAAATGTTTCTCCTTCAAGCCAATCATTCAGTCGCGCTGAAAAAGAATTTCATTAAAAGAATTTACAAAAATGGAAATAATTTTTTTTAATGAATAGTTGTAAAAACGAGAGAGCATAGAAAGATTAAAAAAGGGTGTATGTAAGTAACTTGAAATGATTAATGAGCTGTGATATCTATATCAAGTGTGTGGGTGCGATTGTTGTAGTCTTAGAATGGAAAGAAACACTTTGAGTAGTGAGAGGGGTGGGAGGGAAACTTTGAAAAGTATTATCCACCAATGTGTAATATCAACGACTCAAGCATTGGGGAGAAATATGACAGAATAAAATCCTCCTTATTCCACATTCCATCGTTTACGCTATAATACAGAGGAATGAAAAGCGCGTAGGACTAAATAATGCTATAATTGAGGGGAAAAGAGAATTGCTACCACCAAGTTTAACGACAAAATTTCTCTTTGGAAAGAGTCACAAGAAAGATTAATGAGCTTTTATTTTTGCGGAGAGTGAAATTCATTTTTTGTTGTTTGCTTTTCTCATTTCCAATTCACTTTATCCAATTGGGAATATATAATACGCTAGCCTCTGTGCATCTTATAAACTCTACATTTTCAAAGCATTCAAGGACTGGTATTTTAGCAAGCCTCGGTAGCACCGAAGAAATCTGATAAGATATTTCTAATTAAGAGAAAACATGAAAAATCCATTTGTGCCTACTTTTTTCTTCATTTTAGAGAATTTCTTTTATTGATAAAACGCAGAAATTTTGTTGTCGAGACTTCTAAGCGTGGCAGGCATGTGAGAGTGCCAAACGACAGAGATTAAATGGTTTACAGTGTTATTTTTCCCTTAACCAAGATATATTACCAGGGTCAAGTGAAGGATATGATAAAAAAATGTATTTTAACATGATAAATTAGTTTTTTTATCAAGGAATTCTCCCCTGTTCAGCCATCTGATGTTTAGAAACAATAATTTGTTACTTTTTATTAGCTTGGATAATTAGTTCTTGTTTATTTTATCAGATCAGAGAATGGAGAAGAACGCAAGGAGATCGAAAAGGATGAACCAGACAGAAAGCGACGTTAAGCCGGCGCCGAAAAAGCGAGGTAGAAAGTCGAAAAAGGAGAAATTGGAAGAAGAAATCGCCAAGACCGCAATAAATGAAAACATTCAAAATGAAAAGAACGACAGATCCACTCTTGGCAAAGAACCGGATAGAACGAGATCCACTAGGATGAGCGAGCTATCCGATGACATCTCCCTTGATGATCAGGATTCCTTAAATGAGTTGGACTTTTCAGAAAGCATGGCATACCTCTCCAATAGCGACCTCAAGAGGACCCGAACGGCCTATACACGTCTACAGATACTAGAGTTGGAGAAAGAGTTTCATTACAACAAGTACTTGTCAAGGAAACGACGCCTAGAGATCGCCCATACACTAACCCTGTCTGAGAGACAAATCAAGATCTGGTTTCAGAATAGACGCATGAAGTGGAAGAAGGAACACCACCTACCGGGGAATAAGCAAAGACTAACTGAGCCGGATGAGCTACTGACAAAGGCGACCAAGAGGGCCGATAAGCAGGGTTGGACAAATGATATTCAAGGGAATGATTTATTCCTAAGGAACCAAGTTAAATGAATTCAAGATTTGAACAAATGCAAATGTAAATAGTGAGATTTGAATTTTACACATGTAGAAGAAATGACATTCCCAACTGTTTTTTTAATTACTCTATTATAATGTACAGTAAAACATTTATCTACATCATCTAATTCTTTATAAAAAGATCTGTAATTATTTACAAAATTTTATCAAATATAATATTCAAAATTAATATATTACAAAAAACTGTTTAATAATAAGAACTTGACCATCTTGAGACTTTGAACTAAACTCTCCTTATTTGCGCTCTTCCAAGGGTTTTTATATATGAAAAAAACCTTGAATGCTAACCTCGTAATCAGAACGGATTGCAAGCCGTCTTTTGAGGTATTTTTATCAAGTTGAACCCAAAAGATTTATTCAATTTAAGCCAATAGAAATGATTCTTCAGAATATGATGAGGAAACAACAATACTCAAAATTCCGTCATCAGCAATCGAAAAAAAAATTTGAAACATAAAACTAGACATTAGATTGTACGAAAATACTGTTTCCGAGTTAAAGTCTCTAAAAATGAGTTTTAATAGAAAAGAAAGGTGAATTAAGGTTTAAAATATGTCAAGTAAGTATTCAACGAAACTTGAAAAAAAAAATTTTTTTGTCAGTTTCGTGTCCCACAACGAACAATTCTATCTCGGAAATTCGCATCATATCAAATTCAATCATATACCTCTCTTTAAGGAAAAAAATTCTCTGCGCTATTCAAAAGAAAGTTAAAAGCGGTGTTTATTTATTTTACATCAAGTTAGAAAAATGCTATCCAAATGCTAGCCTGATTGATTAAGACTTGAAATTATATCAATTTGAGTCTCAAAAAGCATTGATGAACATGTGAGGGGCTTCATAGGTCCCCCTATAATTCTCAAGCAATAGTATTGCTTAGCATAAAGAGGAGGGAAATGATAGTACCCTCCAACCGACATTATGCAAACTCGGCTCGTGTGAAAGAATGCTATTTCAGTAGAGAGAGAGAGAGAGAGAGAGAGTAATAAATGAAACAAGGGTTTTCTCTCTATGTCACTTTATCCTATTCGCACCCACCTCCCTCCCTGCCTCACTGACATGTGATGTGCCATCCGAATGATACTAATAATCTCTTGAATGAAAGACACATTTGTTATTCATTACATTTTCAATCTTTTACTGAAGAGGATATCCTTTGGCAATGTTGACAAGTATCAATATAAATCTGAAATTGCATTAAAATTTAATTTCACTCAACAATTCCCCAGAGGTGATGTGCGAGAGAATACTACCATAGAGGGGAGAGATTGCATTAGCTAGAAAAATTAACATTCAAGTTCGATTTATTTCTATAAATAGATTTTGGAGGTTGAATTGTACAAAAAACATTTTTAGAACGAGTAAAGAAATTCGCAGCAAATTTTTTCTTTTTATATTTCTCTAACGATTTTGTAGGGTTTTGCATTTCAAGTACTGTGGAAACTCGTTAGATGAGTTGTTTATTCTTAGTAACGTTACTACTAATAAGGGGTGCCTATGGTAGCTTGAAAAGTATTCCTACTGAGACGAATAGTTTGTCGATCCTTCTGCATGCGGATTTCACGACATGAAATATGGCGGGTACTATTCCTGCATTTAGCTATAAACTATGCGTAATTGAAGATGTTGTTAAATTAACTACATTTAGAATGTAGAACTAGATAGAATGTCCCACGTCAAACTAAACTGAATTATAACCACGAGTTCAATAAATCTTTTTCATTCTTGATACATTGTGTGATTAAAAAACAATTAGAAGGTTTTTATTTTGAGATTTACCTAGGAAAATCGAGCGTACAAGTAGGTTTGAAATGTGCAAGGATGAATCGATTGTTTGGAACAAGTTTATGCTTTGTTTCAGCAAACAATTTGTAAACAGGCTAGAGACTAAAACAAGTCAGTTATATACAGGTTGACAAAGATTAATGACCAAAAAATATAATTATTATTATTACCCTTCTAGCATATCGAAATACACAACCCCCACGAAAGCGCGCGCAATGTATCATTGTGAGAAACTTTGTGGCTAGAATGGAAATAATTGTTCCACACACAAACACACAAGAATTGAGCTATACGTCCACCTCTCTCTTCTCTTGGACAATGTATGTGAAAAATATAATTTCCCATATTTACAAAGGAGAATTAATCATTCTCAATGAAAGAGGCTCAACTTGTTATCTTTACTAGAGAAGTACAAGAGAGTTTTTAAAGGCCTCAAGTGATGGGAAATGGTCCTAAAAACAACGATTTTATTAACGAGCTTTGATTTTTGCTAGCCTGAAAATGAATTTTAACATTTGACTTACAAGCTCGAATTTAAGTCAGGCAGATGATGGGTTGAGGAATATGATAAAAGCTCATAGATTTTTATAATAATTTTTTTATCAAACTGTCTTCATTTCAGTATAATAATCAAGACAACAAAAACACGAAAAAACTCGATCAGTTCTAACTTAATTATGTAAAAATAAGAGCAGTTTTGAGGTAAATTGATTATTGAAAATTGTTTCAAAATTAATTTTTTCAGTCTCCTAATGACGAATTTAAAGTATCCACAAAAGAATCGCCTTTTGTCCAAAGATGCAAGGCAATTTTATTTAGTGAGGCACAAAACAGAATTGAAAACCTTGAATATAGCGATTCTTAGCATATTTAGTCATAGACAGAAAATGCAACACATTTTTCTTCTATCTTCAAAAATGACACTGATATATCGAGGATTTGACAGAATTGCAGAGAGACTCAAGGCCACTCCCTATTCACATATCTGATGGTGAATAAGTCAAGAGTATTGTAACATAAAAATTCATCATTTGAGTGGTGTGGTACCGAGAAGAAAGAAAATCAAAGAATTAGGGGGTGCTAATAGACTGCTCAAGTCATCAAATGCTATCAGGAATGGTAAAACGTAAGAGAGCTACATGTGACTTGTGACCTATCTAATCAAGCAAAAAGAATGTATGCGGAATCAATATTGATGGTTTCTTCATTCTCAACTCAATTCTTTCGGGTACTTTAAAAAACAATTAATCATCTTTCAATTTCTTGATAATAAGCATGAATAAACTATGTGTGTATCCCTCCAAATAGTCTGAATATGAAGGCTGAAAGAGCTTTGTATAGTATACACTGTATACGCAGCGTTACGAGTGTATTTTTAGCGTGCATGATGAACCCATATGTTCCATTATATGCCTCGATATCTTTAACGCAGCATATTTATAAATTTGAATGAGTGTTTCCTGCTTTACCAAATAAGAATCATTGAGAAAGCATATTTGAAATTATCTTAGGATGGTGGGCAAATAAGTGAATAACTTAACGTTAAAATGTTTGCCTTAAATCTAGTATTTTGTTGAGAAAAGTTTATTTACGTGAAAAAAATGTCAAAGTTTAAAAGGTCTGAAAAATGTCCGGGAAATTTCTTGTTTCACTAAAGTTTGAAAAAAAAATACAAAAAAATTCCTCAGTTCTAGAATCTAGACAATTATAGAAGTTTAGGCTTCTGGAAGCTAGGAAAAGCAGAGATCAGGTGAGAACACGAATTATTCATTTTTGCATTAAAATTGGTAGATAAAAAGTTGCAAATGTTTATTTAAGTTTTAAAATACTACTAACTAGTAGTGATGCAGTTATAAACATGTTTTAAAATTAACCCTCATTCTCATAATATGCTTCAGGTTGTCCTAATCATGGTATAATTAAATGATAAATAAATTCAACAAACAAGTTTCAACCAGGACTTACAATTAATTTCATAAATCTTCTTATCTGAAATGTGAAAATTGATTAATCAATGTATGAAATTTAGATGTCAACATTTAGATTGGTAGGGTTACATGAAAGCAGACAAGACAACAAGTGAAAGAGTGTGTTATTTCAAATGTTTATATTAATTATAGAAATACATAAATATTCGAATGTCATATATAACGTTAGCCAAGGGGAAATTCCCTTTGTATAATTTTGAGTAAACAGGACTACTCGAGAGGGGGTGTGGTGTAACGCTGGGATATTTTTGACAAAAAGAAATCTCTCTCTCTGGATACTTTATTTGTTGGATATTATAGAACGTAAGAATATAAAAATGAGAATGCAGTAAAGACCTCGCCAGTAATGGATGGAAGGGGATGTATTGCGATGGCAAGGTTAGTTTTTCTTATTTCTATTAAAGACCGAATTGGCCTTTGGATATTGGTCAGAGTTGTAGTCGGTGTCATTCGTAAGGCGATTGGCGATACGGTCTATAAAGACTTCGTTGAATGATTCGACTAGAGAGGGTTCTAGTAGGCTTTCTCTCATGGCGTCTCTTGGCTCCTCGGGAGTGAGTGTGTCATTAAGAATCTCGTAAAAGATGTCCTTCTTCTGGAAAATCATGTTCTCTTTCTGCTCTTGGATGATCTGTAATGGAATTTAAAAATACATTTAGGAAATGATAAATAATTGCTGTTCAAGGACAAAATAGCCAGATAATAGTCATCAACCGAGTGTCACTCACCTTTCTGCGCTTTGCTGGCATCCCAGAGATGTAGGCATCTGAAAGTGACGCCAAAGGCCTTGAAATGGTGAGTTGATCTGAGGACATGGCTTCATCTTGTCGGATGAGTTCCACCCATGATTCAGGTAAACGCTCTCCGTCCATTTCAGCTCTAAAATGATGCAATAATGATCAAAGATGTTACATCATAGATAGATTTCAAAATTGTATTTTTTTTAAAAGTCATTAGTCATTCAAATTATGAAATAACTCACGATCTATCTGATGATCTAATAAGATAATTGCCGATATTTGAAGAAAGAGATGAGATCATATCCATTTCTCTGTCATTGGACCACGAGGGGAGCTGCCAATTGGGTTGACGAATGTCATTATTGCGTAGAATATTCCCATCTTTTTCTGATCCACTTTTCTAGAGAAAGACACAAGTTGGTTGAGTGCATTAGGAGGGTAAAGTATATTGCTTACTTGAAATGCAATCTTTTCAATGTACTTCATGCGGTAGTAACAGATGCGACTCTCTGGTAGACTGTTATAATGGGATATGACACTCTTGAACCAATTTATTATATTCTCGAGGCCCATTCTATCCTGAGAGGTTTCTAAAGCGAGAAAAATATGTTTACAAGTCATGAATAAAATTTTAATTCTACAAAAACATCAGATTAGATGTTCAGTTTTTACCTTATCGGTTTCTAGATCCTTCAAGTTCAATATAAATACGAATTAAAACAAGTTTTATTGAAGGAATTTCTACCCTTCTTATTGTCGTATGTGAGAAGAAAAGAAAAACAAGTCACAAAAATCTTTGTCAAATACAATAATTCATTCAAGTCGAAAAGTTGCAAATGTTTGGACATATGATTAGTCTTAATGATTTAATTTTTATAAATTGCAAGCCTTGAAATTTACTCGAATTTAAGAAAATATGTAGTTTTATAATCTAAAATGAGCACTGCTCATTGAGCAGGTAGATAAATTTATATCACTAAGATGAGTATACTCCATAGTAGTATGAATGAATGGAAATATGATAAAGTTGATGACACTACTCACCTGAGAGGGTGGCGTGAAAGTTATCAAGATAATCGGTGAATGCTGTGAAATTGACGTCTTGGCCAAAGATTACCCTGCGAGCCCCGGAGACACTCTGATTAGCAGAGATGGCTTCTTTCTGCTGCGCATCAAGTCTCATATGGACCTCAGTGATGCAGTCAATTAGGGTGAAAAGTTCACAAAACATTTCGCGGAGTTGAAATGAAATAATGGCGTTAAAGCCGTGGTGAGTGGGACTCCTACGAATCCAAGTCAGCAGATTCGTTATTGAGCTCTAGAGAAAAATGGAAAGATTTTAGTTTTTTTAAACCCTTCTACTCATTAAAAATTTAGTCAATTTAATCTTGTCTAAAATAATTATTTATCAAGTTAAAGACTCACTCTGATAAAGTTGCAAAGAGTGGATCTGACATCAATTACAGACTGCGCTGGCACCGAGTCATCCAAATTATTTACATCTGTGAGCTGATTATCAAAGATGAAGTCCATCCAGGAGTCAATTCTTATGTCGTTTGATTGATTCTCCAGTGCATGCAGGATAGGAGTGAGGAAGACGACGTTGGAGGAATTGGAAAAGGACAGTGCTGGTGAAATGAAGTCAAAGAGCTCATGGAGAAAGTTGAGCAACGGTCGCACAATACTACTCTCCAACATTTCAGATCGGTTGATGCCAGGCTCTGTTAAGTTGAGAGGAGATTTTTAATTAGAGTTAGTTAGGGCACTGCTTTTTGAAATAAGATCTATATGACGAAGAACTAATTCTGAGGCTATTTCTATCTTTTGTGTGCTTTAAATCTACTATGGTCAAAACTCTGATGTGTTAAGAATCCATAAACAAATTAATTCAAATGGCGGCAATCGATTTTCTCGCTTTATAAAGGCTACTGAATGGAAATATCAATATATTCTGTTCAAGCAAATTATTCCGCTCCTAAAGATAATCAGATTGTTTGAAAAATACTCTCCATTTAGATTTCGAAATTCTGGCTAATTTTCAACTAGATATCGCGCATCAGTCATATCTTCCTAACTGAAGACTTTTAATTAAGAAAGTTTCTTTTAAAGGAGTTTCATCTAGTTCCCAAATATTACTCCTATCTCTCAGAAAATCCTTAGATAGTCGGGAGAATCCCGGTTTAAGTTTTGGCGCAAGTTGAAATTAATTTGAATTATTTTGGCCTGCTTCCAACACCTAGAATAAATATTTAATACACAGTTCCTCGTGAGATCATGTCTAGATTACGAGTGTGCGTTATCTAAAAGAGGTAAAATCAAAAAGCAGTGCCCTGGCGTTAGTGAACCTGTTGGGAATATTGAGTAAAACGGTACAAATTAGCAGGAAAATTGAGGAAGCTTAACAACGCAAAAACAGTGGATTCACGTTCAAAATAAAGAAAATATTCTCAAATCTAACTACCGATCAGGTCAAGCAGAGAGTAAAATCCTGTAAAACATTTTAGATGCGATTTAAATTAGAGTTGATACTTTGGAATAAATTATTTAGAGACGTGAAGACTCACGTGAAGAAGTGTTGATTCTTTGGTCTATTGTGTGAATAGCAGCGTTGATAAGCAATCTTGGCAGCCAGATTAATTCAGAGGGATGCGTTTGAACGTTGACCTGCTGAGTGGGAATTGACTCTGACGTGGGATTTGCGGAAGGAGTGCGCATATTCAAAAATGACATGATTGAATTGCCAATATCTGAATAATGACACATTATTTATCAAAATACTCAAATAAAAATAAAGTGAAACAAACCGTCAAATCGGAGGAAATCAGAAACTGGATACATATCAAAGTTTGCTGGATTAGTTCCAGGTAAGTTGCTGGCCAAGGGAGTAGACTCAGCTTCAGCTCGTCTGGTGCTGGCAGGATCTACGCTTGCAGTCTGATTCATGGTTTGGCCTTGGGTGTTGAGCGAAGAGAGAATCTAAATAGAGAAAGAAGTTAGTCCTGCAAACCAGAAGGAATTATTTGCTAGTTTCCAACTGTCTCAATTATTCTCAAGACTTACAACAGGCCTCTCGGCGACAAGAAACACTTCCATATTGGTTGGAATGAGACCGGTGCCTTGGAGAATGTGATTAGCGCCCCTGGGGTTATGTCTGGATCTACAGAGGAGGAAGTGGTCAATTTGAGACGTCCCTGCTCCACCTTGGCTCTCAGCCGAAGCATCGACAGCAGTTCGATTGGCAGAGAAAGACCTACGCTGTGAAGCAACACCGGGTTGTCTATAGGGTCGTTGAGTTTCCTGGCGGTTTTGGTCAGAGGATCTAGGAAAGTGGATTCGCGTCGTCGGCCGATTCTGGGTCATGTTGATCGAGATTGGATGGGATTGCAGTTGCGATGAAATAGTGAGAAGCGAGGGAAACCTATTTTAGAGAATCATTTAGTTAGAGATGCAATAAGAAACAAAAATTGTAAAATAATGCCCCACAACATGGTCCTTTTTTTAAATTCATACAAAATATCTAGAAGATATTTAATCAGGATTCCATAGAAAAAGTACCATAGTCTCTTAGTACTTTGGATTGCTCTAATTATTACATTATTAGGTGAGACTACTTTTGAGTAAGACGAATAATATTTCTCAATTTTACTTTGAAAAGAATTATGAATATTTGAGCAGTTATGATTGTACTCACATGGATATATTGTTAGGAGTTGTAGTGACTGAAGCGTTTTGGTTTGGCAAAGGTGGTCCTTGAGACCGACTCCTAGATCTAGATAGAAAAACAATGATTATAAATCCAAGTTGATATGATTAAAGGGTGATTTCTAACAAATTTTCAAATTAAATCTTATTTGATTTTTCATGAATTAAAGGTTAACAGTGATGAGGAAGACACTTACTCAGTTGGTTGATTTGAAGGAGCGTTCTGAAAAGGTTGACTTGGATTGTTTCTCCGAATTCTCGGATGCATAAGCCGTTGACCAATGCCGTCACTCTCAGAGCCGAGGGTAACATTTGATATCCCAGAAGGACCCGAATGGAGGAAGACGTCTCTCTTTGGCTTAAGTTCTACTGCTGCTTCTTCATCTGGAGAGGTCACCTCGTTGTCAGAGGTGGTGTTAGTTGAATTTTTATCAGCTGAACTGCTAGCCTCGGAAATGGTGACTGGCGGAGGAACTGGCTGGGGAGGATGGTTCTCTGGTCTAGCGGGAATGACGTTCTCTGGCAACGTTCTCACATCCAGCTCGGAGATTAAGTGGAGAGAGTGGGAATTGACATGGAGTAGATGAAATAGATTTTGAAAGTACTAAAAGATGAGCGATGAGTAGAGAGGTTGAAATACGTGAAATATTAGTATTTTTGCTAAAAGCTTAGCTTGTAAGATGTTACACATGGCATTTCACCATGGAAACGCTAGCAACGTGTTTTTTCACGATGTAACACGATAAGCAATGGAAATCAAGCACGCCTAAAGTTATTCTTTCATATCTAAATAGAATATTAATACACAGTTATGACAAAGTATCTTTGATTAAATGTAAACACAAAATATCTGAATTTGTACAGTTTGATTCCGACTTTTGTAAATCACTATTTTAGAAATTGTAGTAATCAAGGCGAAGCAAAATATCTTATCTGATTAACCCTAACTAGACAAAGATGAAAAATTATTCCTGACAACTTAATAAAGTATTTTTTGAGAAAAATCACCTGGGGTAATAAACGCCCCGTTTCTCGAATATTTATTATAATTGAAATTAGATTTATTAAATGGTTCTCGTTAAGGTCTAGTCGCTAACAAGTAATAATTGGCGGCATAAAACAGTTTTTCATCAAAAATAGACTGAAATTCAAGGCCTACAAACTATGACCAAGTTTCATGCGCAATTGAAGGCCCAAAGTTTAAAAAAAACTCACATTTATGTCCCAAACAGGATCAGAATTCGAAGAACTTTCCAAAGCTTCAGGATTATCGCGGTTCTTTTGAGCTGACGCTTCAGTGCGAACCATTTCCTGGACAGACTTCATGTGGGAAAGTGTTCTCTCCATGACGCTAACTTGGTCTGTTAAAGAATCAGCCAGTCTATCCAAATTGGTATTGGCCTCTTGGGAAGGGTCAGAGGAAGTTGAAGGCTCGGGTCCAGTTTCGGCCTCTTCGTTCAACTTGATGGCATCGAGGCGCCTCAACAGTCTC
The DNA here is from genome assembly GCA_000715275.1 of Gyrodactylus salaris. NCBI lineage: Eukaryota > Metazoa > Platyhelminthes > Monogenea > Gyrodactylidea > Gyrodactylidae > Gyrodactylus > Gyrodactylus salaris. Next base: position 32,706 of record JJOG01003429.1, read on the forward strand.
TGTGATTGGCCGTGCATGGAATTCAATGAACTGAAGGCCTAAATGGTAGGGTATGAAAATTTCATATTCGATATATAATTCCTGAAATGATTGAGAGAGTAAATTTCTCTACCTTGAAGTCTATGTTTATGCAAAATATGAGTCATTTTATTAATAAATTAACCATGCAAGCCTAGATTCTAGTGATTTGAATTATCTTACAAGATTTTGCAAAATGAGAAATGACCAAGATCTTTAATACTTTAATCAAGTTTAGTATAATTCTTAGTTTATAGTGTTTTTTTAAGAAAAACCCTGTGTCTATTATCAAAATTGAAAAATAATTTTGCAGTAATGAGGGAATTTTTTTCGGGATATTCAAAAAATACTAATCTATATTATTAATCAAGTATCTACGTATCAAATAACAGAAGATGCAGCAATCAACTCCTTTAAAATATTCTGGCTCTATGATTATATTTATTGAGTTAATTTTTTGTCCTTAAGTCAAGTCCATTTTGGATCCTATAAATACAAATGTAGTACTTGATAAAAAGAGCAATTAGATTAAGTTTTTCTGTTATTTAAAGCTACATATTTCGACCCTAGATATCATGTGAGAAAATAGTGACAAAAAGGCATAGATGATGTTCATAAGGAAATCCAACAGTTGATTCAAATCTCGAGACCTACCGTAGACAAGTCAACAGGGTGACTAGTGGAGTTAGTCATGTTTGAATTGGGAATGAGCGAACGTCCAAAGAGATCTCGCGTTACCATGTTAACCATATTCAAGAGGGCTCCGTGATTAAAGACATGGTTGTTTCCTGGTGTTGTTGTAGGCTGCGGCTGCTCATCTTGCATTGAATTCGAGGGTGTTTGACTATTCCCTGATGGTGGGGGTCGTTCAACAAGATGGATGGTCTTATCCTGAAGATGAAGGTCTCTGAGATATTCGTCATCTTTGAGGACGCGACCATGATAAATGAGTCGCTGACGCTCGACTGGAATGCTGTTCTGGGTGAATATTAACCTTTTAAGATCGGAAATTTTATCATCTTCATTTTCTATTTGAATGGCCGAGTCAGATCCCTGCAGGGTTTTAACATTAATCAGATACATTCTAGAAGATCAAGTAGAAATTTGAAATTAATCACGAGTTATAAACAAAATCCATAGTTTATAAATCCAATTCTTTGCGTTTGTTTTGATCCAGTTGGAAATATATTTCAAATTTAAATCAATGGTAGAGACTGAAACAATACTTGGATTTATTTGCGTAACTTGTGGTTTATCGAAGATTAAATGTGAAAATCGTTGAACTAATGCATGAAAACACAAATGAGATATAAAATTATTTATTTTAACAATATCATAATTTCCAGTTACACACCAATCAATAGTTATTTATAAAATTATAATCTCATAAGATTCTATTAAATTATTAAAGTTCCTCTAAATTCTTGATTTGCTTTTCGTTTATAGTAAGCTCTTCTGGAAAGGCTCTTTCTTGGTTGGGCTGCATCAAGTCTCCACACTATGGAGTCTGAAAATAAATTCTTATGAATACATTTTGGTAAAAAATCAATTTCTCATTGTGTCTAACAGACGGTAATAAGGGATGTCATTATCTTATGACATTTGAACGTGGAAAATTTAAAAGAATGTCAACAGAGACTACTATTTAAAAGAACTTTTTATTTCTTTTACAAATTGAGATTTCATATATGGCTTGATTTATTGAGCTTTCAATGGATACATTGAGTCTATAATTTTACACGAGAATCATTAGATACTGGTAAATGATAATTACCAATTGTTTTCCTTTAATTGATACCCAGACACAAATAGCGTAGAATGTTAGTGCATTGATTTTGAAATTAGGAGAAACTAGCAGTGGGGAGTAACATGTACTACAAAGAAAATACGAGTATTAAAAATAAAGAGGGCTTCTTTTCCTAATTCTTGAAACACATTATCCTCTAAGTGGATCAAATTCATTCTGGAATTCAATCTTGCAAAGCTGGAAAATCTACATTTGTTGAATGAAAATGATGTTAACATGCAAACGATTTCGTGCTTTTTGTTTGAGTACTATGACTCAATAATCTCTTGAACTAGACGTCTTCTATACTTTTAATGCGTTTGCGAGTCTTCTTATGAGTACAAGCTCATGATGAGTAAATATTGAAAAAATATCATTGATTTAATTAATAGATCATCAAGCATTAGTAATTGTATAAATTAGCGCTAACAAAAGAGAAAGTACACAGCAACGAGAATAAATTTATCAATGAATTACTGAATTTGTAAAAAATGTCGGCCTATTTTCCATATGGCGTGGGTTACATTCTGCTGGCCTCCCTCCCCCCCCCCATTATAACCCCCTCATGCGAGCCCGAAGAGAGTTGGACTCGGCTATAAAATTAAAATTTTAAGAAAAAAACTAGAAAGCTAAAATCTGCCCGTTTCATCAATCAAGGCTGAAAATGTATGATTTTTTAGATTAGAAATTTTTGTCATTTTTGAACACTTTCACATGAGCGCACTTTTTAGAGTAATATGAGCACCCCCAGAATGTGTTAGGAAAAGTACACATTCTAAATAGGCCAAGTAAAGTACGAAATAGAAATCAATTAATTCCCAATATTAATTGTCTGAGATAGTATTGGATAGGAATTGAAGCAAATTATCAGTCGATATTTTGGAGTGGAATAATTAGAAAAATAAAATAGTCTGAAGAAGGTGAAAATCTTGAAAAATTACAGAGTGAAGATGATTTGAATAAATTTGAAAATTGACAAAAAAATTTGGGGCTACCAAATTTTAGGAGTTTTTTTGAAAGGAAATTGATATTTCTGTCAGCCCTAGTGATGAGATTTCCTTGGAATGAAATTATTTTTACAGGGAAAATTAAGCCAAATTAATACCAAGATTCCTCATAAAAATTCCTTCGATACATAAAACGGTTTTTATAATTCTGTAATAATACAGTGTTTATTCCAAGTTGATGGATTAGAAAAAGTAAAAAAGAAAACACTGCGTGGAGGAGTGAGGTAAAGCTATGAATGGGGTTATCGAGGGGAAGGGAAGTACACATTCGTTCTTGTGTGTGACAAATAAATAATTTTTCAAAAAGATCTTTCAAATAATCGATTCACTGTTGAATTACTCTATGAATACGTATGCACCTAGATATAGTTTAGTGATAACGAAAATATAGACAGTTATAGAGAAATATGCAAAATAACTCACTCAGTGAAATAACAGAGATTTCATTTTTACACAAATCTCAAGTCTAAAAACGGTGAATTCACAATAAAGTACGTAGTTTTGATGAGTTTTGATAAAAGAGTGCAGTTATCTAGTTATTCAGAACCATTAAAGTCTAATGTGAACGAGAAATGTCTGTACAAAGTTTATTGGCATTTTTAGCCAATTTTCTTACGATCGATTTAAATGAAAAACTTTTAATGAAAAATCAAACTAGAAAAAACATTGCTGATCTGACCAAATTTGTAGAAATGAAAACATGTGAGATTTTTATAAAAAAAAAAAATTTTAAACCTGATGGAGTGAGTTAAAGGTTTATGAGTCACCATATTTTGACGCTTCAAATTAAGCTAAGATTCAAATTCTTAACAGCACTACTAAAATTATTTGTCAAAGATGAAATTTTAATTTTTCTTCTCTTGAAGTCGTTTATCTAATCAGATAAGTCCTTTTTTCAAAATGAAATTTCAGATACCAAAGGAGGGGTAAACCTATTCACACTACAAAGCCTTTGATTGGCTACTTATAAGAACGATTTTTTAGTCTAATAGAAAAAAAGGATTCCTTCACTTTATACCATGAAATTATCAGATTTCAATTTCAGAAGAATTTATAGATCCTACCCAAAATTAGAAAAGCAATAAATAAAATGAATAAATCTTGGTGGATTTTTGACAAATTGATAATTTCTAGTGATTTTGCTTTTTTCTGCTAAATTTCTAGAAAATTTTCTTTTTTTCTTACTGTCCTAGTAATGACCAAGTTAAATGCTTTGAAAACATGTAGTTTAAAGGAGCACAAACTTTTAGAGAATACGTTATTGGATTCGAATCTACGAGGAAAACGATTTTTAAATTAACATTTTCTCTCAGAATCTAGATAAAAATGTGCAAAGATGTAACATGGAATTCATATATTTTGGTCGAGGACATTTCAGGAGGAAATCTTTGCCTATTCAATTTTTGAGAGGATCACGTGATTCGCCAAAAGTTCAATTGAAACATGTCATGTGATAATTTAAATTATGAAAAATAGATTTTAGAATAAACACAAGTTAATTTAAAATGGGAAGATTCACAAGAATTAGCACAAATCAGATCATATAAAAGAAGCTGGTGGGTTTTTTTTAATTTTGTCAAGTCGAATAGATCCTTTTTGCTGCATTAGATTGGACCAAAGAAGAAGATATATCAAATCTTGGTGGTATATTTCTGACAAAAGATTTTTTTGAGAAGTATGACACATTATTAACTAAAGATCAAGTTTGCAAAAAGAAATCAATACTTTTTCTATATAACTACCCTGGGCATAAGAGACAAAACCTTTACCGTAATTTTACCTAAGTTTATATATTCAAATGATTCATTTTAATTTACCAATAATCATTTATAGGCTGGAATTCTTGCTTCCTCATTCAACCTGTCGATTATAACCTTGTGACTCATATATCAACTCCAATTTTAATGTATGCTGATATAATTTTTGAAAAAATATTAAGTAGAGGTCGAGGTGTCATTGGAAAAGCCCCGGTAAAATTCCAAGTTTGCCAAATGGTTTATTCAACATGGGCAAGAATGGATGTCGCAGCAATTACGAAATCGTTCGTTGAAACATTCGGTTAAGCAGAAAAAAAAATTTGTGAACAAATTTTCTCATTTTAAAATCCTTTCCTACTATTCGAGGCTCAAATGAGTTGAAAAGGAAATCTATTCATAGGTTAGAAGGAAAAATTAATATCGAATTTTTCTCCTCCTCATGTTTGCCTAAAACACACATTCTGGGGTTTATCATGAAACATGATTTTGGAGAGAGAGCAATAACAGTAAATAAGCTTTATTTTCGCCGATTCTCATCAGACTCTTACATCGGCCAACATTATATAGTCATTA
>JJOG01003430.1:0-23857 GCA_000715275.1 Gyrodactylus salaris
ATGAACGATTTGCCTATTAGAAATTTATTAAAAATCATAGCATTGGCATGCTGGTTTCAACCTGAAAACGTCGATTCAATCTGCGATTAGCCAACAGAATGGTTTGTGTTTGGGAAGAATTTACCCTTTCCGTAGTAGAATCCACAAATATTACAGACCTAGTTAATGTTGTTCAGACGAAGTCATGGTGAATGAAGTATATATATTCTTGTAAAAGGTTCTTAAAATACGAAACTTTAAAGTTTGATTGTGCTAAATCTAAAAGAGATCTGCCTCTAATTTTTTGTCCATGCTATAGAAAATTCATTTCTACGTTGTCCGAATTCCGTTGTAAAAATATTGCATTTATAAATACTTTTTTATTCTAAAAATAACTACTCAAAGTTACATTTTGGCCTAAATTTGTTTTTCTTTAGGATCATCATTAATTGTACGAGAAAAAAAAAATTATATTCTTGAATAAAAAACAATTCTCTATCGAATGGAGATATTGCCATCAATGCGACACTTACTCATTTCCCCCTGTGTAATTGAACACAAAATATATTTATATGTTTAGAAGATAATATATAATTAAAATAATTTATTCAGATTTATTAGTGATTATCAACTGATCAAATTTGTTTAGGAAGGAAGATCCAAGCCTATTGGTTTCAACATACTGTGCGATTGAAAGCTACTAAGAAGGTGTTGAAAATTTAATTTATATGGTTACCAAAATCTCTTGCCGTGTTTTTATTTTCATCCTGATTGAGATGTTACTACTGGGCCTATCAAAGCATGTGCCAATTTATCGAGTGAAAATGGATAAGAAATAAAATGGTAAATTGAAAAATGTTTTCTTCTTCTCAATATTTATTCTAAAACCGATTTTGTTATGGAACTCTTCAAAAAGGCTAGACTATTTTATTTGGAAGAATATCTCTAAACATCCTTTATGCCACTTAACCTAAAGTGTTATTTTTTGCTCAATAACTTGAAGAAGTCTACTGATATCAATGTAGAATAACGTGATGATTAGGGCTAGCCAAAAGACCCAGAAAAGTATTTTTTATATTCCTCTCTGTTGATACTCTGACTTGTGTGGAAATATAACGAGGCCTTGAATCTAGAGAAGGCTTCTGCGATCATCAATTTGGAAATATTTTCATGTTCTTTGACATGATTACAGATCGCCTTCCCCTTTGTAGGTGATCGTCTATTCGTATCGCCAATGTATATCTCAACACAGGGGGAGGGATGACAATGATTTTCTTGTATTTTTTAAAATACAGTGCTGACTGATTGTCTCTTATTGCCTTTATTGAAAATTCAGAAATTTGGACAGCCTTTTTTCCATTTCACTTCTATTTTGAAACACATTTTTATGAGAATTTTCGTTGATCTCTAAATAGTTAAAGATCGTTACATATTTTAATTCGAACGAATAATTTTTATAAAGATAATATCTCGAGATGATAAATATTTATATGAAGTAAAAGAGGAAAAATATCTTGATTCAATCGGGATTTTTTACGCAGTAACCTAACCCTTGCATTCAAATTTGCAATGCATCTTATTTCTAGTGAATACAGGGAACAACCATACTCGGAGGCTAATCCAATAAAAATCCTTATAACGAAAGATAATTATTCTCACAAGGAGACTCTTAATATCTGCTATATCTAAGTTCATTTTCATCATCTTATTTATAGCTAGATCATCAAAGAGTCAATAAAATTATAAGAGAAATACCCAGAAATACCCTAATTTATGCAACTAAAAATAGCATTATCGGGCTGATATAATCAGATAAACTTAATCGCTCAAGCATTGAATTTCTACATTGTAGAAGATTTTGCACAATGATAAAAACAATATCCCATGACGCAATGCGAAGGGAATACCTTATACATGACTATAAAATTCACGTATAATGTTAACTCGTTTTAGAATGTTTCTAAGATTAAATATGGTGTTTTAAAAATCCATATACAAATAAATACAAATGGCCGCCATCGATTTTATCGCTTTTTAAAGGCTACTGAAGGGAAATATCGATATATTCTGTTCAAGCAAATAAATGCCCTCCGTTTAGATTTCGAAATTTTTAACTATATATCGCGCGTCAGTCACATCTTCCTAACGAAAGGCTTTTAATGAGAACGTTCTAGAGGATAGAATTTGTCATGTAGTTCCCAAATATTAGTTCTATCCATCACAATATCTTTAGATAGTCGAGAAAATCCAAGTTTAAGTTTTGGCGCAAATAAATTTGAATACGATTTTCATACACAAATTATTTTGGCCTGTTCCCAACATCTAGAATAAATATTTAATACACAGTTCCTCGCGAAATCATGTCTAGAATACGATTTTGCGCGATCTAAAAGAGATAAAATCAAAAAGCAGTGCCCTACTCGGCACCCTTTGTCGTAGATCATGTTCTGGGTTCTCCTCTGCAATTTTATCTAATCCATTCTATTGAACTGATCATTGTAAACGGTTATCAATGTTTTAAATTGCGCCAATAAGTTGAAGGTAGAACTCGACTCCAAGATAAGCAAGCTTATTTTTCCCTGTTATGATACTACTAATAAGGGGTGCCTATAGTAGAATGACAAGTAGTCATACTGAGACTAATAAGTGTGTCGATCCTTCTGCATTTAGATTTTTAATCAATGACTTATGAAATATGGCAAGAACTATTCCTAGACATGTTTCGACCTATCAGGTCTCTTCAGTAGGACTATGTTCACCGAACCCCTGAATGGGATTCTTTTTAATTCAGAACCCTAAAAGGTCCAACAAAGCAGAAATATTTTTCCCAAAAACTTAAAAGTTTAGTCCTAAATTTCAATTCTCTGTATATAAAAATCGTATCAATGTAAAACATATTACTTACTTCGTGAATATTGGTATGTATTGAAACCTTGAAAGAGGGTAAATTACTTGTAAATCATTAAAATATTTGTTAAAACAGAATAATATGAACGTGGAATATTCTTATTTTATTAATATGTATGATGATTGGATAGCCAATGGGAAGAGTCCTGTATTATATCATAAGATAGAATTACAAAATCTCATTAAGATAAAGTCACTTTGTGAAGATTAATCCTATGCTCTCTTCACGCTAGATCCAATGAAGCCTAATAAGACAGTTTGATATATTAAAGATTACAATAATTACAGAAAGATAGTTATGAATGCAACCACATTCAGCTACTTTAATCAAACGCTACCATCACATGAGCTGTTCAAGATAATTGTGATCCTGGGTCTTGGAACTCCCATTCAAATAGTTGGATTATTTACGAGCCTTTTGACCTTTTCAATGTTCTTCTTCGATAATTTCACTCCTAAGACGACGAAGCATCTTCTGCATGTTATTTCTATTGTGGACGCATTCTTCTTGTTGGCGACAATTTTCATTCTGAATGTCAAGTGCATCTACCTGCTATTAGTGCAAACTTCGCAATTATATCGGAATACGGTCTACTTTTATGAATCCTACTCGAAGGTGCTATTCTTCTTTCTCAACTATTGTGAAATGGTCAGAAATTGGATTGTCGTTCTAGTGGGCATTGAACGATACATGGTTACATGTACGCCCCTTAAAGCCTACAGCCTGTGGACAACCCAGAGAACACGATTTGCTATCCTTACTGTAGGTATCATCTCGCTGATTGTTCGGATTCCGTCGATTTTAATGAAAATCTATCAGACTTCACTGGTTAAACAGGTTCATAATCTAACTGACTGTATATTTCTAGCGATAATACCGATAATCATTCTCGGCTTTTGCAGCATATCAATCATAAGGGTATTGAAGATTTCGAAAAACTTTAATCGCTCAGAAAATAGTGTAAAGTACTCGATTAACGATGGGTCTGTTTACGGTTATCAAGAGGAAACATTTAATAACAACTACAGTCTAACGTATCAACCGAAGCGTTCTCGTATTGGATCGACAAGTGATCGAAATAGCATCATTTATTGTGACAAATTCAACAACGTCAAAAAGCTCAAGGTAACAAATCACATGGAATTTCGTAGACGCCGGCTAAAAGTCACCCGAATGTTGATATTGATATTTTCCATTTTCGTTTTTATCGGAATCCCATCCTCGATCAATTTCATAGCATCTATCATTTCCAGTTCAAATTTCATCAAGAGCATTCTTTCCACTGTACACTGGTTCGTGTCGATATCTTATTCTTCTGCAAACTTTTTCGTCTACATTGCCTATATGCCAAAGTATCGACAGATAATCCGCAAGATTTTCATAAAATGCAAATACTTTGGCAAGGACAAAGAGTACAACTTTGTCGTTAATCCTCTTCTCAAGCAGAAGCCGCACAGTTTTCTAGATAACATCAACATTCTGCCGGGTAAGAAGCGCGGGAATAATTCAAAGTTGAAGAAGGGTCTCAAAAGGGGCAAACGGAACCACGAAGAGCTACCGACAATGCCAAGAAATTTATATCACTACCATAGGAATTCGTGTTTGTCAGAGAAGATCCTTACAGATGTTGGCTTGCTGCAGGAAAACAAACAAATGTGTAGTTTCAGCATAGATGATAGTTCACGAGTGAAGAAGTGTAAATATCAAAAGAATCACGCCAACCTCTACTATCCGGTACAAAAGAACCACATTTACAAAATCCATTGAGCACTGGTTATTCATTTTCAATTTGTAAATATTTGATAAATTGACAAGAATTTTAAGAAATAGATATATTTATTTTTTTAATTAATTATAATTTTCCTTTGTGGATCAATTCTAATTTAAAGTTATTCCACTCGCAAGAACTAAATGGATCACATTAGTGATTTTCATCGCACAACACGGCAAGTGCAAAATGGGAATATTATGTGATGCATTCACAACTTTTTTATGATGAGGAATTTCTCATCTATAAAAAGACTGTGAAAAGATAATAATTTAAAAAATTTCTCTCACAGAAATCCTTTTCTATTTAATACTATTCAGAATCTGAAGTGAGTTGAAGTAAGGGAATCTTTTGAATCAAATAATAAATTCAGATTATTTTGGAAAATACTGAGAGTTTTAGATAAGAGAAATGCTCTAATAATTTACTTATTTCTTCTCAAATCCGCTCTAGGCTACAGAATTCGGATATAATATTTTCTACACATTTTAATTCGAGAAAAAGTATTTTTTTTTGATATTCTGTTCACACAAGTAATAAGCAAGAGGACAGTTTTTGATCCGAGTTTTTTTACTTTTAACAAGAGGCGATGACGTAGAGGATTTTCCCCCAAGTCCTATAACTATGATATCTCATATGGTGTGGGTTCAATTCCGGTATCCGAGTTTACTTTAGAAATAGTTTAAAACCCTCCTTCCGAATGTGAACCCGAAGAGAGTTGGACTCGGATGAGACTCAATTCAAAGAAAACATCTCCTTCAATTAGAAATCTTCATGGTAGAAATTAGAGGTGCGTTTTTGGAAATAACTGATTGACACTCATATCGCTCAATTATCAAGTCCATGTGGGAAGAACATTTTAGCGTTATTTAAAAATTATTTCCTAAGGAGAATTAGCTCATTGAGGGAATCACAATCATTACCAGACATATGCACGTTTCATCCATATATCATCAGAATACCTCAGGTGGGAATCGAACTTGCGACCAGCACTTTGCGAGTCTAACCACTGATCCAGATTTCCGTATGATTGTTACCTAATACTACTCAGTATAGCGTGAATTAACAAATGAAATAAAGAGTACTACTATTTTCAATCTCAATGCTGTATTAATAGCAAATATTGGGATGTTATGGATACTTGCTCACTTGAGTGTTTGTTGCAATTATAAAAAAACTTATTATTCTAGTTATGTAGACTGAGGTGAACAATATAAGTCAGATTAATAATAATAATGGGTCTCTTTGAAAGGATTAAGATATATGTGACTAATCAAAATGTCTAGGAAAATAACCAGAGTGAAGCCCCGTTTAGGCATATTTTATAAGAATACTGAAAAAGGATAAAAATCCATGTTCCAAAAAAAGAATTCGAATCCCATTCAGGGGTTCAGTAAACATAGTCCTACTGAAGAGACCTGATAAGTCAACCCATGTCTAGGAAACGTTCAGGCCATATTTCAAGTCATTATTTAAAATTAATATGCAGAAGGATTGATACACTTATTCGCCTCAGTATGACTTCTTGTCTTATAACCTCTTTATGGGGATAAAAGAGCTCAATAATACAAAATCGTCGATCAGTTGCTATAGTAAGAATAAGTAAATATTCTATATAAATCTGACTTGGAGTGTGGCGCAGTGTTTAGAGAGTTCGCACTAAATCCCTACTGAAGAGACACGATAAGTCGAAAAATGGCCATATTTCAAGACATTTATTAGAATTGCATATAAACATACATTACATGAAATATGGTAAAATGTATATTCTTCACTTTTTATTGCATATTTTGGGTAGTTCACACAGCCAAGGATTCCTTAAGGAAATTAGATCCCAGTACTATCTTAAGCACCAGATATCTCTATATTTCAATATTAAAAAAAACTCTTTAATCATAGCTTAATGATAGCAATTATTTTTTATATTTTGCATAAAATATGATTTTATCTTTTAAGTTGTTTTAATGTTACATTCATGAACTTTTCTATCATTTTCTGCATCACAAAGGATTTAGAAAGGGAATGTCGATTAAGAATATCATAGAGAACAGATATGACCATTTTTAGAAGTGACTCATATCTGGTTATAGACTTACTTAATAGGTATTACCTAGCTCTAGTCTACATAATGGAAACAACAAGCCTTCTTCGATGCTAAATGATCTTCTGCAAATCTTAAGGTCATCTTTTTGGTTGCCCTGCTCATGAGTGTTAAGGAATCCTTAGTTGTGTGATATTATAAAAACAATCCCAATCTTGAATACTTTCTAGTATTTGAAAACCCTAATGACTAAAATACCCAACTTTTCTCAAAATTCCCTGAAAATCATATTTTACTCATAATTCCACAAGGAAGGTAAACTTTATAACAAAATTTTCATAAATTATTTAATTCTGATTCTTATTAATTTTTCTTAAATTAAGTCCCACGAGCATTTTTCTGAATGACTCCAAAGTAGGATCGGGTAAACCCAATTCTTCAAGAAGGTATATAGATTTATTTTGAAACTTATTGTTGGTAAATGGAAGATGAAAATTTGGTAAAATATTTATATACTTCTTTGGAAATAATAAGCGGGAATAATAATAACTGGGAAAAAAATGTTGTTCATTATTTAAAATTTTCAAGAAACGATTGAGGCCTGTCGTCTTCCACACTTCTGAAAGGTTTTCTGGGTCATGCAAAGATAGCGATCTTCTTTTCCTTTTAGAAGTTTTTATATCCAGACTTGTTTTCGTCTTCCTGCTCATCAGGCTTTTGCTATGTTCTATAGAAAAATCTCTTCTCATCACGGGATTTCATGACTTCCTTCTGAATTTCATGATATCGATAGGAAAGACAACTTTTTATTCCTACGATAAGTATAGAATGGAAAAAGCATAGCATATACCACCGTTATTTTATGTCATTATCCGATTTCAGCTTTAAACGATTACTTCTTATCTTTCCGGTGTATAGAATGTTCCTTTTTAAAACTCCAAAACGAATGATAGACTAGAAGGCGTGGATTGGACTTCCCTTCGAAATACTGCCTCATGCGGGAATTTGTCTGTTCGAGGGTCATTTCTATCATTGACTCGTCAATAAACCATTTCAATCTCATATTTTACAGAAAAATCTGTTGCTGAACCAATATCTTCTTCTTCAGAATTAGATTTAATATCTTCATCACCATATATGTACTAGGTTGTTCGAAAAGTGATTGCATTTTTTCTAACGATTATACAATTTTGCATTTTCCCATGTTTGATTTGAATGTTCAAGGGGTTTCATTTTGAAGACAATTTAATTTAGATTAAGATTGAATTTGATTTATTATCACACTTGACCACATTTCAGAAATTAAGAGCAACGAGTGAAGTCATGTCAGTTGGTGATTTGCAGGCGATTATGTTACTTTTCTTCATGTAAGGCACAAAAACCACAAAATAAATATGTAAAGTCATTGGTGAAGATATTCTCGAAGACAGAATGGTCAAAAATTGTTTCTCAAAGTTTTCTACTGGCGACTACAACCTTGAGAACGCTCCCAAATCAGACAGTGAACCAGTTGACATTGATCAGAATTTACTGAGGCTTATTGAGGAAAATCCTAGAAGAACTACTCGGAAAGCAGCCCAGAATATTTTGGAGGGATGGTGTAGTGGATTGTTCCCCAAGTCCTATAAATATGATATCTCATATGGCGTGGGTTCGATTCCGGTCTCCTCCCTCCATGAAACAAATTTACTTCACCGAAGAGAGTTAGAATCGGCTATGAAACGAAATTCTAAGAAGAAAAAAACTGGATGTTCGAATAGTACAGCGTTTACCCACATTGCATTGTAAGGATAAGTCAACAGAATTGATTATTATACAAATTGAATGAAGCACCAAAAATCCAGAGATACTCATCATGCGAAACTCTTCTCAAAAGAATAATAAATCTTTATTTCTCGACAGGATTATCACTTGTGATGAAAAGTGGATATTTTAAAATAATGCTGACAGAAAAAGATCCTGAACAAAGAAGAATGAAGAACCATCGTAGTCTCCTAGAGCGTCTCCACAACTAAAGAAGATCCTACTGTGTCTGGTGGGATTGCAAAGGCATAATCAGAAAATACGCAAACTCTGTCTAGTGTTGGCTAATAGAAGAACAGTTCTGTTCAAGATAACTCAAGCGACATGTCTGTTTGAAGACTTGTAGAAAGAAACTGAATTTTCTTGGGAGGTAATGAATCATCCACCTTATTATCCAGACATTGCGCCACAAGATTTTTTACTTATTCCAAGATATTGAGAATTGTATTTCTATTGAAATTCTATTTTGAGTCAAAAACCGAGAAATTTCAAAAAGCGTTATCGAAAATGAAGGAAATTTTGGGTGAAAAAAACGCAATTACTTTCGAAGAAGTCCATTGCTTATGACCTCCAAAGAAGATTACATTGTAAATCTAAGACTAATTTGACTAGTTTCTATCCAGAATGCCCCTTGAGAAAACTGTATACATCTTCTTAGCAGCAACAGTTTTCCAAATTTTATTATCCGTATCTTAATGATGAAACTTGAATAAACAATTAATATTCAAATAAGATATAAAATCATAGAAGTAGACTCCTTCTTTGAGATGAAAGCAATCAGGTAGATGAACCAATTATTTTCAAGTTTTTACAAATTTATAATTTGAACAAAGATAAGTACGAAAATGAAATTCGAAACGTGCAATTAATCTTAACTAAACAGTTATGACCGTTTGACTGAATGATTCAATGATTCAATGAATCATTGATTCATATATGGACTTTCAGGGACTTAATGAGTTAATGAAAAGATTAAAATTCCCTATTTTTAGATTCTCATCAAGATGTTTGAACATGGAGCATTTCCTGGTTTTTCAATGAAGAAGAATTGATTGAGGCTTACAATAAGAATTGCACAGGAAATTATGAATACCACGATAGATAACATAAAAACGTTCATTCATAGGACAAAAAAATGATTGAATCAATCGTAGAAATGATTCATTCTTGACGTTGAATTGAGGACTTGTAACAACGTTACAGATATCATTGATAAGTTATAACCCTCATCTAAGGTGAAGGTTCGAGTACGTTCCCCGTTCTCTTTTCTAGAAGTTTCAACCAGATATCAAATTAACACATCAACTCGTCCCTCATTTTATATATAAAACCCTAGAGAAGCATATTCGCCATAAACAACCTATGGAAAAAAATCCCTAAAACCAGGAAACTACATTTGTTCAGAAAACTAAGTCTGAAACGATAGAAAACCTACTTGATTGCCATTTTCCTATTTATGCTATTTCTGGTTGAAATATAGTGCAGTTTTCCTTTCTCTAGTTATTACTCATAAGTAGTTCTAAAAATGAGTTATTTAACAATATTATTTTCTTCTAGTCCATTAAACAAATAAAATTAGATCATTTTAATGTATTCAAAAATAGAAAATAATCTCATTACTGTTTATAAAATGCAATATCTATTAAACTGTTTTAATCGATCGAACAGTCCTTTCAGTTTTTTTCCATATTTCTAAGGCAAATGATTTTTGAAATGAGTTTAGAAAAGAAGATGGGCGTAGGAATTTAAACAGGAATACCGCGCAAATTCTCATTTTAAGATAATTGAGTTTTCTTGAGTCAGGTCTGCACTGGAAAGCAAAGAAAAAGAGAAAAGGGTGTTAGGATGAGATTTTGGAAATGGACTATTAAGTCTTTTTGGCAACAAAATCTATTATAAATGGACTTTTCAGAATCAGTGTGATACCGGTTCATTATCTTGTTTTTAATATGTTTATTCTTTTCATGGCAACTCATTAAATAATTATATATCGAATAGAAATGAGCCTTAATATCTTATTCTTTGAATTGAGTACCGAGTCTAACTCTCTTCGGGTCCACATGAGGGGTTATAATGGGGAAGGAGGGTTTGAAACTATTTATCAAGTAAATTCGTTTCGAGGAAGGAGGATACCGGAATCTAAAGAAAAGTTTCTTTCGTAAACAGAGTTGACTTTATTTTAATCTTAACTTCTGATTGAGTTTCGGCCTTTCCTCATTGTTCTGTCCCTAGTAAATAAACCATCGGAAAATTTCTTTCTCTCGACTGTCGAGGATAAATAAATACAAGAAAAGATTAAGAATCTCAGATATCGCGTCCTATTTCTCAACTATCACCCCACTTCATCCGCTATTGAGAGAAGCTTTTTAAAAGTCAAACTCAACAACAGAAAACCTTTTAAAAAAGAAATATTTAAAAAACATTGTATTTTGCATCATAACGTGTGAAAATAACTTCTCGTCTCTTCTCGTGCAAATTTGTTAGCATATTGAAGGATGTATTATTTAATCTGTCTGGTATTTCCCTTGTTATCAGCTGAAAGTCTCTGCCTTTCACATTGTTTGTTCGTCTCTAAACTATTATTGATTACTAGTTGTATGCAAATTGCATTACCTCTCAATGAGAGGCTCTCATAAATGATCTTTTTAGGATATTATTGTGTTTCAAGAGATTTTTTTTAAATATTGAATAACATCATGTTAATTTTAAGAGCTTATAAGATGCACAAATTAAAGATATATAATTTATCTCATTATTTAGCAATTCTATTCTGTCTAAACTGCGTATTACTTCCTGTATTTAGAAAATTCTATCTAATATTTTAGATTGCCGCTGATGGGGGCTCTTCATTAAAAGTGTAACTCTTGGTATAACTGGCCTCGAACTTGAAAGGATAAAATCAATTTGATTTTTGTTACATTGCAGAATTGAAAAGTACACAACTCTGAAGAATTACCTTTTCTCGTGTAACCCAAATAATTGTAATCGACTTTTTCGACTATAGATTTGCTTAAAGAAGAACTTAAATGTTGTAGTATTAAACTTTGAATTGAGTTTCATAGCCGAGTCTAACTCTCTTCGCGTTATAATGGTGAAGGAGGTTTTGAAACTATTTACTAAGTAAACTCATGAGTCATTACTGCAATATTGTATAACTTTAGGAAAATTTCTCTTTTTCTCTCTCGATCAGTGTACTTTATTAAATAAGCATACTTTGTAAATGTGTATGTAGAAGCTTTTATTTCCTCTCAAAGTTACACATCAAACTAAATTAACGATAATTATCGACACTTCCATTTCGATAACACTCTTCAGTCTGGTACACTCCTTTTTATCGTTATCTTCAAGAATAATAATTTATCAGATTATTGCGAGAATTCCACATTCTATTACAAACTCTATGATTATAATTATGTGAAGTGAGAAAGTTGGTTACTTAGCACGAGGTAACTCTTATGACCACATTAAGGATAGTGGACAACAACGTTTGATTTATTAAAATAAATTATCTTTTCTAGGAACAACTATCAATAGAAATCTAGCCGTTAAACATAAAAAACACTAAAGAAAATTTTTCCCTTTAAATGTTATTTTAAAACTTATCATTAGAGAACCATTTTGAAATGGCTTGTATGTTGAAATATTATTATTTTTGTCATAAACATGCTTAACCGCGAGACACCATTTTGCCATTTCAAAAATAGCTACTACTACTAGTTAGTACCTTGAAATGCTTGATATTCTGAGATAAATAAGCTTTTCTAACTCTTAAGACAAGATACCTAGAGCACTTTTTTAGTTTTTATTATCAGCAAAATATCAAAGTATACTAAATATTCTTTTTCTGTGCGCTTATATGCTAAATTGCACTATTAAATATGCACTATTTGCGTTTTGAACCAGAAAAAATACATGTTTACGTGACATATTTAAGAATAAATAATGACTTAATACAAAAATTAATCTTATTTCTATGAAAAATCAATTATTTTTTATTTCCTGAATCTGGAGTAGGATCACAGTATTTTTCATTTTTAAAGTAAACGACTTTTGAAAATGAGGATACAATACGAATGCTTGAGGTTAGGTTCGATTTCGCTGGCCACTTCCCTTATTATAACTAGAGCTACTCAAGAAGTGAAGTAGCGCGACAGTTTAAAAGCGAAGAATACTCTGCTGGACTAATTTGTTCGTCTTTCATTCTAAAAATCTCTGTTGTGCCATTTTTATCGACCCGCTTAGAGATATAGGACGCGACATCTAAACCATCAGATGATCTGACCACCATCTTTTCGAGTTGACGCATTTATTTATTCTCGACATTCGACAGAAAGAAATTATCTATGGTTTATCTACTAGGAACAGACCAATGACTCATTGGCAATGAGAAAAGACCGAAACTCAATCAGAAGTCTGTTTACTCAAAGTAACGTAAGATAACAAGGCTTATTTCTATTCGATATCTACTTATTTAATGAGTTATCATGAATAGAATAACATATCAAAAACAAGATAATGAACCGGTATCACACTGATTCTGATTCGGTATTTTTGCCAAAAATACAAAGTAGTCCATTTCCAAAATCTTATCCCAGCACTCTATGCATTTTATTCTCTTTTTAAGATTTCTAGAGCAGACCTGATTCTGGAAAAAATCCACTGGGTAGTGGAAAAAATCACTTTTCTTTAGCTCTAATTATCACAGATGCATTCGAAATGTAGAGGACATACCAGCTCAATATGGTAACGTCTAGACAGGCACTTGTTTCCACGTTAACAATGAGAGGTTTCACAATGTGATCTCACAAATAAATTAAAATCTTTAAATTTTACTAATCACAAAGAAAATTCATCTAATTAAAAACTTCCTTTCTATTCTCTCATTCTCCTTGGAATATCCCTATAATTAGATTTTTTGATAAGAAACAAGATAATTATTCCTCTGCGCAAAGATTATTCTAGTTATAATCTTGTATTTGTAATATTTTCGATAAATCACATTGAAACGCACAGAGGCAACAATTACTTCAAGCAAACTCTCCAGGTGCGTACTTATCCAAGTTTCTTCGTATTTTTTTGCGTCTGTATTTATGAAAATCTAACTCTCGACTTTGAGAAAGCTAATCTCCGAAACCAATCAGCCGATCTTTTGTCATTTTTGGAGTGATAATAGTTTATGTGATTGAGATGATCCAGAATATCGCTAATATTTCGACCTGGTATATTTTATATTCAAATTCCATTGGTTGATTAATGTCAACACATCTGAATTTACTGACATCACTACACATTCGCATAAAGAGCAAATTGTACAATGTATGTGTAACCGTGTATTCAATGAATTAGGAATTAGGCTTAAGTATGTCAATTTTTCAAGCTTTTTTCATCCACTCTTTTTTTCCACGATATCGAGTAATAGCTCATTAGAAAGGTACATTCTTTTCATAATAAGTCAATGACAAGACTTATCATTTCAATCACTTTTTATTCAATGTTGAAGTGTGAAACAACAAACATGAATTTTAAAAATATTTTGCTTCCTCCTTTCAAAAAGCAATTCGATGCCACAAATTTGGCCTAAGAAAATTGTGAGACGTTTGGAGAGTGTTCTGTAAGCGCTTGCCGTTTAAATCTGGCCTCTTTAACACTCACATTCACGATTTAAATGCAGTGTGTAGGAAAAATATTCACACTTACAGCCCTAGTTTCATTCAATAGAGAAAGGGTCAAAGAAATCTCTCACGGAAAATCTTTTAAAATTATCTTTGAATTTAAGAATTAGAAACTATTTCCATTTTAAGATGGTTGAAATGAAGGTAAGAAATTACACCCTTTATTAGGATGGTCCTGGAAATTATCACTAATAAGACCGTATTGGCCATTTCAGAGTGTTTTAAGGCACTTCTGAGCTGCTTTAGTTCAAAGAATCCTGACCAAAAACTTGATTTTATTAGCTACACAAATTTCACATCAAGTTTAGAAGCTAATTGGAGTCAATTGGCGACAATTTTCCTATGAAATTGTGGACCAAAATATGCAGATGGTGTCCACATAACTTTTAGGTGAAAAAAGTTGGATAATTGAGCGAACTCATTTTCACTCTGATTATTTCCAAGTCGATACGTCCCTTAGAATTCACCATGATAGGATTGATATAATTATGCTTTTTATGTAACAAAATATCACATGAGGGCAAATCGGTTGTGGACAAAAATAGTGAGTAAATCAGATTATGTTATTCATGGATGCAGACAGTTGAGAAAAAGGCGATTAAATAAAAAATAAGAAGAGCTTTTCTTTATATGCACAAACTACCTCAAATTGGTTCTTATATTTATTTATCAGTGGAGACGCATTTCATTAGAAATGCAACATTTTTTATAAACTAGTTGCACTATTTTTCATCTTTATGAGTTGCACTTTCCTAGTAGTCCCTCAAGTAATTGAATGTCTCTTCCAGGAATAACAAAATATTACCAAATGATTGATTTCATCTGATTTTTCGCAGAATCCTCACAATGTTAAGTAGGGGAATGGAATTTTTCTCTCTTTGATTTATAGTTCTCATAAAAATTTATCCTAAAGGGACTAATGAGAATCTATTTGGGAATTAACTTTTTCATATCTCCTCATCTTATGGTATTTGATATTGTACAGTGATTGAGTGTCTTTTTTCCACAAACTCTAAAGTCGCCATAAAAATTCTCAAAGTGAAGAAATCTACATATAAACTTTTGACTTTCTCCTCGATAATCTCTAAAAGTAATGTCTCATATATACATTTACTGGTTATACTTTTGGAATATCGTTAGACCTGTCTAAAATAATTCTGATGATAACAATAACAACAGTAACAGTATTTGCTTACTCTCGTGAATGAGAGTTTACCAGAGTAGTATTACTCATTCCCAGAGTTTTCGATAAATGAATGAAATTATTTTTTTTTTTATAGATAAATTTTATTTTGTTGTGGTTTTAATTTTTCTCAAAATACCAAAAATTCTGAAAAAAACCCAGGCTGAATCTTTGAAGATGAAGATATCTAAAGATAGGATTTCTAACATTATTTTCATTCCACAGGTCTCAACTGCCAATGTCGACTGACTGCTTCCTTCTCAATTCCCAGACCTTGTTATCCCAAAACTCCTATTATTATGTTGAAAAACTTATTATTGACAAGGCTACTCTGTGCTTTTGTATCTGTGAGTCAATATTAATTTTAAACTTTTTATTTTAAATTAATTCTAGTGTACATTGAACAAATTCCAAACTTGGACAATTACGATGATCCATTGCTGTGCACACTCCTGATGAATGACCTCCACACCTAGGACAATGTCTTGGGGACTTCAACTTGTGTTGTTCGAACGACGGCAATCCTATTTCTCCTCCTTCAAATGGCGAGTCGTTCACTAATTTTAATTTGTCCCAGATAGTTAGGAAACCTACTAGGAAAAATAATATTCTAGCCTTTTTTTTCTAATTTTATCAGGGATTCAGACGTGCGCCCTTTTTTACCTCTGATCATGACTTGGTTTCTTTAAATTTGTTACAGGTTTCTGTTCAGACTACATTTTATACCAAAGAGATTCTTTGTGACAAATTTTGAGAAGCCAAGTTTTTTACGGTATTTTTATCGATGAATTATAAATATTTTCAACGAACAGTTAAAAATACGATTGTATTATTCAATCTAAAAGATACATAAATATCAATAAATGTAGTGATGAAATCTTTAATTATTTGTCTATTAGTTCTTTCGAAAGAAATGTTGAAAATCATGTGAAAACTAATCCTAAATTGGATTGGAATAAGTGAAGATAATTCCCAAAAACAATCTTCTATTACGAATTTTTCGGCACAAAATGATCTTGATTTATCCAGGATTACTGGTCTTGGGAATAACTTCAAAGTTTTCACTAACGTCCTCATTGATCTTGCAAATCTAGATCTCGTATGGATACGCTGTTGTTCGAGCTGCCAGGTGAGTTTACCGATTGATAAGCTATTTTGATAGGCTTTTTGAGGTCGGTCATAAGCCTTGAGAATGGCTAAAGGTTAAAATAATTCCGATTCCTAAAGTGAAGAATTATCCATGGCCATCTTCATTTGGGAGAAAAACAATTCTATTTACAGTATATTAAGATTAACTATGTTTGTTGATTAAATATTTTATTATTATCATCTCTTCTCTTAATATTTTTATGTCTAAAATATATCGTTTACTCGTTCATTTTGTCGTTCAACAGACAAACTATCCCTGCCTGAATTCCGATTCCTCAACATGATTATTATTTTACTAAGAAATAGAACTCAGCAGGTTCATTTTGCTGGGGTTTCACCAGATGAGCATAAGATTAATTCTGGCCTTCCCCAAGGATCCTCTCTTGGTCCTATTATTTTTTTATCCATTTCTTCTATTAAATTAAGTAACTTTGACTTCGGAGCAATATTCAAATTTGCCGATGACTTAAAGTTGTTGTATCCCGTTAACCCGTTTAAGGATTTCTTAAATATTAACCAAGATCTTTATAATATCTCAGCTCTAATTCTGGATTTTGGGTTAACTGTCTATGACTCGAAGTCATCATCCTCCTCTCAATTCCTCTCTAAAACTATGTTATTAAAAGAGTCAGTCTCAACTGCAGTCAAGGATCTCGGTCTTACTTACAACATCAAGTTGAAGGTAGAACATGAATTCTTCACTTCTTTTTCTCTCAGATTACAAATTTGCAAGTGGAAGATCTTCATGCTCTTAGACTGATAAAATTCTTATTTTTTATCCAAGTGTAGAATTTTGAATTCATTATCCACATCTGATTTCGAGAAGAGTTCTCTTTGATTTATAAATTAGATTATCATGTTAGCTTCAATTTTACCGATATTTTTAACGTAATCCTCATTAGGGCACTGCTTTTTGAAATAAGATCATGAGGAATCGCTTCAGATGGCTCAATTATATGATGAAGAACTGGCAGTATCCAAGGCAATTTAAATTTGCAGAGAAATTTTTAAAGAATTATGTTCGGAATGAAAACTGATAGCTCTTATAGTCATGAAAAAAATCTACTTGGGAATTCCAATAAATCTCACTTATTAAAAGAATTACTTAATTTTAGGTATTGAACAGCCGCTTCGAATCTGTTGTCTTCAAATTCTATCAGGTTTTCCATTCTTCGAAGTCTGCTGATCCATGTGGGACAACGAAGAAAAATGTATCTCTCTCAAATAGAAGGCGAAAATTGTACTTTTATTTAAAATAGTTGTGATCCAGGAATTCATGGTTTTCTTAAAACTATTCGAATTATTATATTGAAGCTTATAATTCTTGAGAAAACTTTATTGCGGTTATCAGGAGTATTTTAACTGATTGATTTATAAATGGGTTTTTTTCGAATGAATATAATTCTTTCTCAAAGGATCATAAACCTGTCGCAAATTGGATATAAATTCAGTTCTAAGCTCGAACTCAAAGGTAAATTAGCTAATAAAATACTTATCCTGAAAACTTTATATTTTGATGAAGAGATCTAAGCGAGGTTATTTGGATCAAAAGTTGTTATTCTCTCTTTATGTCAGTTTTCGTTTTTAGGAAAACTTAATTAAGGTTTTCTTCTAAATTTTGATTTGAAAAAATATTGCTCCCATTTTACAAAGAGTTTATTGATTCAAAAATGTTAAATCTCGAAAAAATATTACAGCTCTAGAACCTAGGCGGCCAGATGAAAAACCAGATTTAATGGAATATTATTATTAAATATTTTCGTATAATTAGAAGCTTTTATTACGAATGTCAAAATCAATTTTCTTTCGATAAACTTATTCTATTAATTATTAGAAAAGTATCTTCGAGTCTACACGAGATGGAAAGACAGATAGAAAAATGAATCCATTACTCAGATGATACATACATTATTTGAGTTTTATAGTATTGAAGAGCCAAATTTCAACAAAAATATTTAGCTGTTATCAGACCTGTACATTGGTTAGGGTTTTGAAGCTTGATTTTTGCCAATTCTCGTTAGATATTTACATCAGGAGAGAATTAGGGGAGCAGTGATATTCAATACATACAAAATTGCCAAGTTAATTACAGGCTCCCAATATTCTCCCTTTTGCACTTCTTCTATGAAATGATCTAGCGATCGTCGCCAAACCTTTAGAACTGCTTTCGGCCTGTCATCTGGTTGAATGTAGTTTTTGTCAAAGGGTAGGGTAACCTGAATAGTAGTAACGATTCAAAAAAAATTTAGATTAGGCCAAAGTTGGAATGGGCTTTGGAGAAGTCCTATAAATATGATATCTCTAATGGTTTGAGTTCGATCCTCCCTCCTCGAAACGAAAATAATTTCAAACATTTCTGCCCAATAATCCCTCATGTGAACCCAAAGAAAGTTAGATTCGCCTCCGAAACTCAATTCTAAGAAGGAAAAAAAACATTTTGGTTACTGAATTCGCTAATTTTTACCAGCAAATAAGATCGGAATGAATGAGTTGATTTGTTTCTGTCTGAACAATCGCATTTTCAGCAGATTTATTCACCTTTTCCGATGTTAAATCCCTCGAAGCTAAGGCTCGCAGTGAAATTATGAAGGAGCTCTTCTAATAATGTACTGTCTTTATTCTATCAATTTTTTGTCCCTCAACTCTCGATCCTTCCTCCTTGTTTTGGGTGTTTCAGTGCATATCCAAGGAAAAAAAATGTTATACCAAATTTTAAAGGTCGAAGTAGGCTTGATCGTTGGGTAACAAGAAATTGATAAAATAAAAACTTATATTTCAACAAAAAGGTACATTATCAGATGACCTCTTTCATGATTTCTCTATGAATTTTCAACCAGAATTTACTTGTTCAGTTTACGTAGAATAAAATATTCATCAACATTTAGTTAGACGAAACAGATTATATATGAGCAAATAAACACTAGATTGACATTATCACTTAGTTGTGCAAAATAACTCATGATATTAAATTATACTCTTATAACGATAGATCCAATTTATTAGTCAACAGTAAATAGAATAAAGACACCTTTTTTCTAATGACTGAAAACTTTACACTCGTATCTTTAATGAAACAAAGGGAATCGATTTTCTTATTGTCACTGTTTCATGTAATCAGTAGATTTTAAAGTTCTGTCTTTTGAATCGTTAAAGAAGAATTATAAAAATATCAAGTCTAAACCAAGCACTTCTGTGAACGTTTTTGCTTATTCATTATGTTCATTCAAAGATTACTTTTTATTTTAATAAGGAGTTGCCAAGAAATAATAGACCTTAGACCAGTGCTGTCAACTTTTTCCCTCAGGTGTGCACTCTTCATTGAAAATCAGAACTGGAACCGAGTGTGCAAGTCCAATTACAATTCAGAAGAAAAAAAGCAGCCTTTGGAACAAAATTAGTAAAATATTTCGGCCATACTTAAAGAGTTGCTATATGCCTTATAAAGTCTTTTACAAAGTTAATTCGATGATTTTATTTGGCTCTTTTCGGTTATTGGATTGTGATGATGATACCGTAGAGTCCGATTTATTTAGAAAAGTAGAATCTGGCAATTACCACGGTAACCAACTGTTTTCATCTGCCTATTGTTATTTCTAATTGAATCAGTAATCAGTATCGACCATCTGACCGATTTCTTCTTGACAAGAAATCCTACATTTTTATTACCAAAGTTCTTGAAAACGCTCGAAATACGGATAGAATTCTCATTTTGAGGGATTCTAACCCTGTATTATCTCAAAATTTTAATATTTTTACTGAACTCCTTCTTGGATTTAAATCAGCAAGTTGGATTGACAAATCAACTAGTCAATGTATTTTTATTTCTAATTTTGCATATGTAGAAACCCCTTGCTAACACATGTGTGTATTTGCCTCATATATTAAATGAAATTATCATGAAGGATATACTCAAAAGATCTAAGTCGAAGAATCTTTTCTAAAAGAACTGGCTGAATATATGAACAGTTTATTTCTGAAAGAATTCATTCCCTACTCTTGGCCATATGTTCTCATTACTCCTATTCCCAAAGTGCTAAAATATGATTCCTTTTCCCATCTTCGTCCTATCTCCTCATTAAATACACTCTTCAATACTGGATAGATTCCTAACATCTTGACTTATTGAAGCTACCTCCTACCCTAATATTGATGGCGTTAAAAGCTGTTCTATCCCTTTTTAATAATATTTTCTCCTTTTTATGCAATGTAACTCGACTCTACTTCTATTGAACAGATAAATACCATTTTCTAAGAAGGTTATACTCACTACACTCCTATAACTCAAGCATTATGATGTCCGGACTAAACCGATTATGGATTAGAAGACTATCATTAAAACCTGAATGAAGATCAATCAAGTTTGAATTTCATTACTTAAAGGAGAAATTTGACATGCTCAATTCAAAACTCAATTTAAACCAACTCAACGTTGACTCATCACATTACCAATTTTCCCAGATCACAAATTATGTTCCCCTTTGATTCTGTGATTGTTTCAAGAAACAAGAATCCTTCGGAGGGTTAAAAAGTTTGCTATAACCGTTTGTTTTAAATTACCCACATAGTGATTTTTGTTAATGAACATTACTTGTCTATAACGTCGCAAAAGAGTCATGTGAAGATGCTGGATGAACCTGATTGTGATTGACCAATGAGAGTGTGGGATAGACAGTATTTACTTGGTGCTTGAAAGAGTGTATTGAAATTACCTACCTCAATTGTTATTCTACAGGCCAAAGAAAAATAGATTAAAATTATCTTATTTACCATTTAAATTTGAAAGCCTCGATCCAATATTATTCCCTGATTGCCAATTAAATTTAGAAACTATTCAACTAATTGAGTGTTTGTATCTTTCGAATGGTGTACTCATCTTTATTTTCCTTCTCATAATTCTTTTCAAGGTCTCATTTTCTTAATGTCTAAAATTCAGGACTTTATTTCAAGGTCCTTTATATAGGACATTAAAAAGCAATTAGGAAATGAAACTATTTAATTACTTTGGATTAGACTATCGTGTGATATCTAATTGCAGAAATAAATCAGAAAGTTCTTGATGACTTTCCTTTATCTAAAAGATATAAAAGATTGAGACGTGTCCATTTTTCTCAACCTCTGTGATTTTGAGTTCTTCTATGCTGATCTGGATGACATTTGTTTCAAAAGTTTTGCAGAATAAGATTTTATTGGTGTTTTTAGAAAACTTGGGTATAATTTCTTAATTTCGTGAGCTTTAATAAGAGACAACTTTGCTCTTCTTGGAAGTGTGGTGAAAAGAACAAGCATTGCTCAGTACCTATACTATTTTTGGTTATTTTCAGTTGCAAAATTATATTACATAAGAGTAGAAGAGCATCCTTCTAAATTAAGACACTAATTGAGCATCATTAAAGTACTATATTCTAGATTTTAAAATAGGGCTCAACTTAATAAGGTTTTATTTTTGATGCCTTAAGAATTGGTCCTAATGACAGATCTTTTTATCATGAATCATCAATGACTTTATGAGGTGGAAAAAATATCATTTTCAATGAAGAACCAATCATATTGCGAAGAAGCTCTTGTGTGACATGAATCATGGTCTATGTTTCACTTAGGAGTACTAAGTTAGTACAGATTTACTCGGGTTGGTGCGTGTGTAAAAACGGCAATATTGAACCAATAAAATAACCGTGATCCCATGGAAAAAGTCCGTAATATAGTTTGAAACTATGAAGATATCCTCATTCGGAAAGCTGAATCTGATATACAATATTGCGATCTGAACAGGGATTCGAAATTAATTCCAATCATAAAGCAGTTTGAATCATCTAGTTCGAGAATGTAAGACTGATAAAAGAGGATAACCGCTCTCTGATTTGGAGTAGAACCTGCTTGAGTTCAAGATTGTCTCATGAAAAGAATATCAAAGAATGATATCGAAGCCTTAATACAAAAAGAGATTATGAAGGTTTCGGTATTTTACAACCAACGTCGGCATTTATTGAAAGAAGTTTTTCCCGTAAGAGGGACTATCTAGGAGATGACAAGCCCTTCCCGACAGAGAACTTTCTTAATCAGAAAGAAATAATTTGATTTTCTAAAGTTACCTATTTTATTGCCTTTTTATTTAAGAAAATTGCCTATTCAGAGACAAAAACGCCTTTTTCTGGTAGCCCTTATCATTCTCAAATAAAAGTGTTCATTATTTTTAAGCTGTTAGGGCCTGGACGGGTAAAACAGCTACATCATTTAATATAAATTTCATATAAAATAAATAATTATTTAAACGATTCTCATTGGCTTTTTAATTTTATAATTAAAACAACCAATCAGATGAAAGAATTTATAAAATTAATTATAAACCTCCCTTAAAACTTTAAAAGAAACTAATAATTACAAAATCGACTTTTTACTGAATTATTTTTTCTTCAAGTTAAAAGAAACGATTCATTTTGGCAAATTAATCAAGTATTACTAATACTGTATTACTAATACAGTGTGTTAGTATTTTTATTTCTCAAACAAAAGTGGAGTATCAATCACTTCAATTAGAGGAATGAGACTTTTTGAGAACTGTGGAGATGTGGCATCAAACTTAATTGTTAATCGTGTTGAGAAAATAATATATGAATATTCATATCGTGATACATATTTTGAGGATATCCTTAATCCTTTAGATAATCAAATTTTGGAAGTTCATTTCTTTTTGCTTACCTTTTAAAATCATTTTGAAGTGAATTTTTAATAACATTTAGTGAAATGACAATATTAGGAGGTACGCAGCCTAGGTTACCAAAAAAATAATTTTTACATTTAACTTGACTTCATGTTTAAACGATAGATAATTACTTGTGGTTGTCATCACTTAAAGTCCTAGAAGGAAAATTAGTAAATTTAAAACATTTAAAATCCTTCATCCAATTTTTTTGGACGAGCAATGAAATTAAACATCTGAAATCTGATAAGAGTCTTATTTCCTTTTGAGTTTGAAACCCGGAGATTTAGAGGCCTTGTCAAGAAATTATTTTTATTTAATGAAGAAGACGATGTCGAAACTTTAAGGAAATAAGTACTTTATTTCGGACATGCTCATCAGTCCTTTACATGTCAAATATATAGGTTTAAGAGTCAATAAATGCTGAGATCTCATTGGTCTCTTTCAATAATATGTGCGAAGTGCCAATGTTGCAAGGGGGGGAGGGTTACTTTATAATATAATTTTATATACCATGGTGACTGTAAAATTAATTGTTCTTTACAATTTATAAAGGTAATAATTATAATGTTCATAATAAGGCGTTTCAAAAATAGGGTTAGGATTGAGAAAAGTACTTTGTAATCTTTCCATTATCATTTGCCTGGTCCGATAACC
>JJOG01003431.1:0-13660 GCA_000715275.1 Gyrodactylus salaris
ACACACATTTTTATTGAATTAAGTGTAATGAATATCCACTCTAGCACATGGATCTTTTCATAGGAAGGGTTTTCAATTAGCCCTTCAAGTAAAAGTTTATCTGGCAGATGACTCATCTACTCAATTTCTTTTAAATCTACTAATAAGTATTGCTTAGGCCGGCGGCAGTTACCGTTCGCTCGGAAACTTTTTATATTCGAATTCGCGTTCAGAATACTCGACAAATCCTGAAACTGCAACTTTTTTTCATTTAGTACTGGTCTAACTTGGGGGGTTGAACATGTTTTTCGATATAAAATAAAGAATTCCTAACTTGCACGACAAAATGACCTATTCCATAGCTCTGTCTTTCTGTAATACCGGGAATTGAATACCGATCGACTCTCTTAGACCGAATATGAATTAGGAAGTGTTAAAATGCCTAAAATGCACATTTTTTATACTCCCCAGAATAGAGTGGAGGATTTTAGGCAAAGTCGAATATTTCCCCCATCATAAGTGAGGAGATATCGATTTCAGGAGAGTGGGAGGAGGAATCCTTCCTGTATTACGCGACACGCAATTCAGATGAAGATTGAGTTACCAATGGAAACGCAAGTTACTTTACAAACTAACTCCAAGTATAATAATATATACGAGATTTTATCAGGCATTTATCCATCCCCACACTTGAGATGTTTATATTTCATAATTGAGATGCAGTCCAGTAAACGTGCTATGCCCCACGGTGTATTCTCTCCACGTTTCGTGATCTATTGTAGGTCATTAGAGGCGGATATTGTGATTAAATTATCCCAACGTTGGGACATTGTTATTTGGGATTTACTAAAAGGAGCTCATTTTATCAATCTGGCGGTAGTAAGGGACTACTTCTACATTCAGGAAATGTAACCATTCTCATTACCATGTATCATTTTCTATCCTTGGACGCAATGACTTTTGTAAAGGGTCAAAAAGTCATTGCGTTCGCCTGCATTTTTTCGGTTATCCGGTTACTAGGATAGATGTGCTTGAATATTATCATTGATAATTTATCAAAGTTTTATTAGAAAAATATATTTTACACAAGTCCCTACTAAATAGTAGCTTAGATAATTATTTCTATTCTAAAGTGTGCAATGACAGAATCTTCATCAGTGATTAGTGGAGATTGTAGCCGACGGACGATAATTTCTTGCTTTTGATCTGTCCAAATCTTAGAAACAAATAGGAAACTAACCTTGAAAAATGACAAACCCTCATATTTCTGACAATTCCACGTATTAAAGAGATTACATTTAAAATGTATAAGGTTACCTTTTTAAATAATCTTTTGTTTAGGGACTTTATCTTGAGAGTAATTTAGAGAAGAAATTTATTCAGCTATAATTTAATTCGTACTACTTTCGAGTAGGTAAATCATTTTCATCCTCAAATTGTGGTAATGAAAATAGCAAAAGCTGATAGGTTAGAGCTGAAATGAATTAGAAGAGAAATACAGGTGTAATAGTTCCAGAAAAGTTTATTTCATCAAACCTCAGAAGCTGATACAATAGATTTCTTTCAATAAGCTGAGAACCACTTTGTTATCAAAACGAGATGGATTCTTTAACAACTGGTCATATCTTTTTTACTCTACACAAACAAAAAAATTTCGGGAAGAGAACAGGGAGAGGGTAGAGAGATTAGAAATTATGCAACATCAATCTGAATATTTGATTCGTGATGAGGGTAGCGTTGTCAATCGTCTTGAGTACAAAGACCTCGCAGAAGCCTAGAGGTTGCTGACTATCGTCGACCAAGAGTTGCCCTGTAACGTTGATCATGAAGCCATTGGAGTCTGCGTTCGGTTGGACATCGAAGACTGTGCCCTGGATCTTGATGCTGTTCCAGCCGAGGGACATGTACTTTTGGATAATGTCATTCCTACCAACGTATAGAGAGCCTTCATAAGACAATATGGCCTTTTCAAAGTACAAATCCACGAGGGTTTGTCTACTGTTTTGCAGGCGATCGTAGAATAGTTTGATAAACTCCTGGCCTACGACCGTCAATTGTGCTGTGTCTACCATATTTTATACCAAGGAAGGGGAATTTAACTTGCCTTGAATTTTCAAATATTATTGTCGAATAAAAGAAATCGCGTTGTTTTTCACTATAAGACATTGTTAAACTATTAAAAATTGTGGCATTTCGAATTTAAATTAAACCATATTGTTTTTATTATACAGCAATAAATATTGTATGTTTCGCTATCTTAGAAAATAAGAACCGTGTAGAGAGAAAATGTATATATATGTATAAGGAATAGAATCATTTTAAATCTATACATAATTTCGACAACCATTGTATAATCATTCTTAGAAATGTCGTTGTCAAGTTTCAAAAATTCTGTTTATATTCTGATAATTCACGCTGCAGAGACTCTCCTTCATAACTTTATTTTGCTCATCCATTGGGGATCGTTTTGAATTATTCACCTGTTCAAAGAATTATTGAATTAAATTTTTTAAGTAAATTTCAGGCTGAAATTTTCAGCACTTACCTGCATAAACATGTGTCCATCTGGATTTTGTTCAATCTCAAAGTTATTCGAAATTACATTCTGCATTGAATCAGCAGAGTAGTCTTGTTCATTTACATAGTTATTCCTAGAATTATTGAGGATCATGGATAGATTCTTGGGTCTTCCCAGAGTTTGATAAATAATCGGTGGTGTCTTTACCAGTTTCCCCTGCTCCCTAAAAGATGAGTGTAAAAACTTTGGTGAGCATAACGCATTCTGATGTGGGCCCAAGAATAGGCTGTTTGAATAGCTCTGATTCGTCATTGGTGAAGCGATTGAATAGAACGGCTTCTTGCTAGGACTCGACTTGATGAGGGTCATGTCGGAGGGATTCATTGTGGACTGTAGTAGCAGATTGCTGATGTTGCCATGCCTATTGATTTGATCATGGTGATGACGTGTTAGGTAATGCTTGGCATGGAACATTCGCTTGTATAGGAAACCCAAAAGGATCGCTATTGAGATGAAAAGTAAAAATAGGAGAAATGCTATGATGCCCATTTGTGAAAAGGTCAGACAGACTGCGAAGCGGCAGATTCGGCTCTTTGCTTCAATCTCCTGTGAAGTCTTTTTTGTCAACCCTTTAAGATCTGAGAGAAATGATTTTTATTTGAGAATTCCAGTTTTCAAAATTGGCTTACCATTCAAAACTTCGATGTGGACCATTTTTGTTAAGGTGTTTTGCTTCAGGTCTGCACAGGATCTTTTCTAAAGATGAATAAATGAACATTAATTACTTCCAACCTACATGGAATTCACAATCTTCTGTGCGTAGACAGAGTTTAATTTCGCATGAGAAGAAGACCGACGATAAATCTCCTAGGCGGAATGCGGAGAACTGATTACTCAACAGGTGCATCGGATAGTCATTCATCTCTTCAAACTTTGATATGGGACTCAGATAGGATTCATAGTGATTCGTGGGGTCACATCTAAAGATAATGATCAAATAATTTCTTGTTAAATCTCTGAGAATTTGTCTAATGGAAAATGCTTTCAACCCTCCTAGGCCCATAGTAACATCATTGTTACATCTCAATAGAAGGCTCATAACACCTACAGAAAGAGTGATAAGAAAATTTGAACTACCAGAAACTAAATAAGGAAATGTGAGACAAAAATGTCTTCTCAATTTGCCTCACTTTCATTTTTTTAAAGAAAAATTATGCTAAATATGCTTTTAAATGCCGCAGTGATTAACCAACCTGATCTGAGAGTTTCTTGGGATAGTTTCAAAATAGTATAAAAAACTTACTTTTTCGTCATTATCGGAATTGATGACTTGATACCCGTTTGGTTATTCGCTGAGCAGAATTCGACTCTAATGTTTTTGTAGAATTCTGAAGAAATAAACATTTGAATACAACATCGGGGAAAGACTGAGAGGAAAATCAATCAGATAACTAAAGTATATACAGTGACAATTGTTCAGGCGTAATCTCTTAAATACAATGGAAAAATGAAAAAAACTTTGAATAATAATTTTTTCGTCATTTTTATTTTTCCATAAAAACGTTATGAAAATCGATAATTCCCTCTCAATACTCAACATTTAGTCTCTCTTTCTCTCCTGTAATTATTATAAAATGATCTTGGATTTTGACGTTTTCTTTTGCTTCAATCAACTTCTTGTAACTTCTTCAAAATTACTTTGACATTTATCGTTCCCATGACCTTGTGAGGGGATTGTCAAATTTAATTTTTCCATCAAGAAATGAAATCTACCCTTTTTAATCCAGCTTACCGTAGAGGTGATTAGCAGATATATCAATCTGAATCATTGATCCCTTGGTGATGGATCGTATCTGTTGGTTTGTCTTGGCGTCGATAATCTTTAGGATCACCTTTGTCTCATCGATCAGGCCGTGGCGCTGCAAGTTGCTCTCGCCATCTCTAAAAGGATAGAAAATTGTTTTGTTTAAATTGATTTAAAATATTAGTCATGCTCAGTAAAACAAGAAAATATTCCCAAAATGCATTAAATTTAAACAGAGATGTACTAAAGGATCTTCAAGTGGAAGTCATGAGAATTATACTCAATAATAGATAGTTTTGGGGATAGACTAACATTAGAACTTTTTTGTTGGCTTCTGAGATGGGCGTTATGCAATTAGATACTATAGTGAGGTCAGATGGCAAACGGAACGCTTCAAGTCGTCCCAACAGCGCAGTAGATGCTGCCAATTCCCTTGAGATGTGCACATCCACTGTGGTCTCAAGCTGCATTCTCTGGTTCTGTGAAAAGTGCAAATGTATTTTTATTACAATTTTTATTGCCTCAACACAATGTCTTTACCTTGATCAGCGTCCTACGAATGCCACACTTATCCAGATGATTATCAGGATCATGAGTTAGATCGAAGCGTCGACAGTACTTGATGTCATTCGGGATCTCTCCGATGGAGATGTTGCTGAAAGAGACCGAGTTCTTTATCGAATCTGTCGGGGTTAGATGGCAGGTGAGGTCGTTATGACCAAAGTCATTTTTCATTCTCAGCTGGACGTAGGCTGTGGCGTTCGGTCCGTAGAGGCGCGTCGAAAGACTCTCATAAGGCTCTTTCCAGTGGGGCTTATAGCACAACAAGAGGCTATCTCGCGTACATTGCATGAACACTGAAATTATATTACAGTGGAAAATGAATGAAAATTAACTTTTTCTAATTAATTTCGCCGCGAATTCAATCATTCTTCTAGATTAAGATCTGAGAAAATCCAATTTTATTTTGTGAAATTAAAATCCCTTATCCCTCTCGTTTAATCTGTACAACGAAATGAGTCATGGGAAAATTGAAGAGAGAATTACGTTACTTTTGACATGAATTAAAAGTGTGTTTTTTGCAATTTATCCTCAATGCACTGATTCAAGGAGGGACATTTGAAAAACTAAAGGTTACCTTCTGAAGGTTGAATTAATTAACCCTCTTATCATAACAAGGTTATCGTAGTTACTATGATGAAAGTATTTTTTTCATACAAAAAACTGTGTATTGGGAAGCTGTGTTTTTTTCACAAGAATCGAACTGATTTTATTGCCTACTTAGAAGTATATCAAAGATTGTTTTTATGGAAAAAATAATTTTGATTTGATTAATCAGAATTTCAATTTAGGTATGAAAAATCGTCATTTTTAAATCAAAGGATTTAACTTACAGTGCTTAATTGAGCACGGCGACTCCAGCTGTAGATCTCGTTCTGTGAACTTATTTGAGGAATAATTCGGGCACACGCAGCCGTCTGGTGAGCCATCGGAGTTGCTATCATAGCAGTGTCCACCGGATTCAATGCATTTTTTACATGTCGGTATCTGATCAGATAGAATCGGAACTGTTGAAGATTAATCACTAGGAGTTACTACTCGTTAGTATGAGAAAACTCACAACATTCGTAATACTTGAGGTTCTTCTGATACACACCGACGTAATTCCTTGGACACTGGCAAATGCCTTCGACATTCCTCTTGGAAGAGGTTTCATTACTTAGCGAACGCTTCACAGCCCTCTCAAAGGTATTCGCGACACAATTGGCCCTTTTCGATCGACACACATAATCATCGTTATTGCAATATTCATTGATGTCAGACAGGTGCTTTCCGCATATTTCAAAGATTGAAGCATCCAATCCAGTCTGATATCTCTTGATGACATCTTCCGGGCATACACAACCGATATTACTAATACTTTCTTGGCTGAGGATTAATTAAGGATTAATTAGAGAGTGGTATGTACGGTACAATTATAGACCAAATTACCTCAATTTGGAAAAACCTTTTCCATAATCGGTTGAATAACAGATCCCGTTAACATTCTTACATGCGAGACACCTTTTATGATAACTGTTCACAATTTGCATTCCTATAATAGAGAGAAAGTATTAATTACCCTTGCAATTAACTGTGTGTGTAATTAATACAGATGCGTAAGATAGACCTCAAGTGGAAATCACACTGAAAGCCAATGAAATGACAACCTTGTGAAAGGGAGTATTTAAAGAGAGACTCTTCCCAGGTTTCTTCTTCTAATGGAGACCAGATCACCCTTTCAGGAACTATCCTTCCTGGCTGCCCTTAACCGTAAGATCACCTCCAAGCTGGCCTACAGGAAGAACGCCGCATACGCCTCCATTGAAGTGGAAAAGAAGCGGTACCCTTTCGACATCTTCTTCGACGAGCCAAAGGAGTTTTGTGAGAGCTGCGGCGTCTCCAGGGAGCTTGCCCCGAGGCCCAAGGTCGACGCGCAAACCCAGACCAAACTCCTACCAGACCTAGTCAACCAAGAGTCAGATGACATGGTACATCTACACAAAAAGGATCTATTAAAGACTATGGGCGACTTCGAGGAGCAATACAGCGACCTGAAGAACTACGTCGGTCGCCTCGAAGTCCAAGTCCAACAGTTGAAGTTGGACCGAGCGAGATTCGAAGATTATTGAGAAATAAATCAAAATTTTACCAAAAGCCCAATTAGATTTCCTCTCTTTCCACGAATTCCCTCGTAATTGGAAATCGTAATAGTTTCCGTTTGGGATAATTTATAATCCTTGAATTCTTTATAGATGGAGGGAAAATGTTATGTACATAGGTAGCTGGATAGTTTTATGGGTGGATTTTAGCTGTTCACTGACTGAACTTCAGTCAATAGAGTCACGGGTATGGCGGGGGGATAGACTTGAAATCCCACAAGTTTGGGCCCAAGGAGGAAACGTATATTTGGAAACGACAGGAAGTTCTGAGAGAGATAGTTCCTGAATGAATTCTTCGACTATTTAGCCTCATAAATTCACGCTACTCACAAATAGCTGGATGCAAGTCTGGTTTGGGAGACACTTAAAAAAGAAAGAGAAATTCCTTCCAACTAATAAATACATACTGTATTACATAGTGAGGAGTGGAAGACAATGCATCTTCTCGTTTTGTTTACTCATTATAAATACGAAATTGGTTAAGAGATGCTCTCTTGGAAATCAATTTACTACAGTCTTACGTTCATGAAAATGCAATAAATAACTCTCCTAATACAATGGCATTTCAGTGTCTTCTTGTCTTTTAGCAATACCCTACCCACCACCCTTGGTCCTTCCCCTTTCTCCACTAGAAATTACACAACCAAGACTAATATGCATCCCGTGTTTGTCTTCAAGTTTTCTTACTCTAGTATACTTGATTACTTTTTTTATAATTCTCTACTCAAAATGTGAGAATCTGGCATTTATTAATTTTTAAGGGATGAATTCCCCTTTCAATGCGATCTGAAAGAGGGGTATCATAAATCTAGACGATCTGGCATGCACGAAGATGGCGGGCTATCTTTTATTGTCCTTTGATTTGAGGATAAGTGCTCAATTCTCACTGTATAGACTCATAAATCACATAGGGGTGGGAGATAAAAAAAAAATTGAATAATAACTACAAGAAACTTAGTTCTGAGCATGTGCTGAGACAAAACATTTTTTTGAAAAAACTTACGACATTCGTGGAGTTCCGGAACGTAGATTGTGGAGCTGGGACACGAGCAATAGCCAGTGCCCGGATGACAACTGCTTCCGTTGACGTGAATGCAATTCGAGTCCACGCGACACTTGAGGTCGGTGAGCACTAAAAAGTGCATTTGTTTATTAAACTTTTAACAAAAAACAAGGGGTTTATTCGCTTGAAAGTTTAATGCAAATTTTTATAATTACAGATTGAGATTTGATCTTTCGACTAGAAGATGAAAAGTCAAAATTTTAAAATCAATTTTACGGACCATTTTGAACATTTCTTAGAATTTGAGTTAAACCATCATCTGTTTCACATGAGAAATTATTTAGCATTTCGAGGAGGGAAGTCAGAATTGAACCCACTTGGGAAACATGACCAACGAAATAGGGATTCTCTCCAAGGGAATACATTCCCCATGTCTACTCATGAGTATTTAATACATAAGATGACTGTATGGATGAGTCAT
Organism: Gyrodactylus salaris; assembly: GCA_000715275.1. Lineage (NCBI taxonomy): Eukaryota > Metazoa > Platyhelminthes > Monogenea > Gyrodactylidea > Gyrodactylidae > Gyrodactylus > Gyrodactylus salaris. The sequence continues at coordinate 8,488 of JJOG01003431.1, forward strand.
GTGTAGATCTTTTGAAGTTGGAATTCTCAAACGTGAGGTCGACCGATTATCAACAAAAGCCATGATAATTACTCCTTTGTGAATATAGTGAAGTCATGTACTAGCATGGGATTCTATGAGCTTGCCATCTTCTTCTTCTTTTCTGCTACACGAGAAATTCTTGCAAGAATCTTTTTCTCTCTCACTCTCCGGAAAGAGCAACTCATTCACCTTTTTTGTCGTTTTCAACATGTCTTCTATAACACAGAGAACTTTTGTTTATGCCAAAAAATTGTATTTCTTGAATAAGATTGAGTTTTTGTCATTTACCATTTTGACCCCTTTACGGTCTCACCTGAGTTTAAAAGTAGAGTGCTGCTTTCTGATGGTTCAATTCAATGTTGGCTTCTCTCAAGATATTAAAACTTTGAATGAATTTGATCGAGAATACTAATTATTGGATTATATCTGTTTCACAATGTCAATCACATTGACTACTAGTGAGTAGGCGGCGATTATATGTGTATTTTGAATCTATCATCATTTTTGCTATCGATCGCCAACTGCTGAGAGTTTTTGAATGAGCGATAGAAGTTGTGAAAACATTAACAAATTGGACTCGTCAGATGATTCATGCCGACAGGGGAAAACGAGAGAATAAAACGCTTCCCATTCTATTATCATTACCAACTGTACGCGTACACTGAGCATTTATTTGGGAGATTTCTATGTTGTATTCACTCAAATCTGTTATACTAATGATAAATCTTTGAGAGCTTCTTTTAATCAGACTGTAGTCGAAAAATATTAGATTTATACAAACTTTTTTGTAAATTTGAAAAAAAATCTGAGCCTAAAGAGCTTTTCTTGCCAAAGATTCGACCTCTATTTTACCAGAGAAGGACCTTTACAAAAAAGTGCTTCTACGCTCATAACGCTGATAAAGAATTTGATAATATTAGCGGTCAATTATCGCATACATTAGAGGCCCAAGTTCTGTCCAGCAAATGAGCTCACTCTATGTCTCTACCCCTCGGAATCATTGGTCTCAAATGTAACTCTGTAATGTCTATAAAATATGAGCGAACGTAGGAGTCTGTAGACAATCGGCGAAGATAAAGCTTGTAATTACTGAACTGTATCTACACGAGTAGATTTATACAAAATGAGCAACTGATCAAAGCTCTTCCCTGAAATCAAATCTATGGTAAATGGTTCGTTGTCAATTTAACAGAATCACTTTTTTTTCTACTAAGAGAATTAATATTTCCAAATTCGCTTTCAACACAAGTGTTATATCATGAAACTATCAATCTTTAAAATAATACTGTAATCGACAAAAGATTTTACCTTGTTAAAATTAATTCACAATTCTTGCACTGTGAAACGATTCAATATTATCATCATTTTGAGAGAACAAGAATTACTTTTTTTTTATCCTGAGATCATTGCGGAGCTCACTTTTCGAAATGAGTTTAGATAAAAGAAAAAAATTTAATTTAAACAAATTTCTTATTTCAGTGCGTTCTAAGCAAAAAATGTCCATTATCGGATGAGGTTTCACAACGAATTTTTGACCAGTCAAAAATGATAATTTCGTCTGAGTATTTTTTCTTCATTCTAGAATTAATTTTAAGAAGTCAACTCGATAGATGACATATGTCTTCAGTTGACATCACACAAGGTATTCCCTCCTACTCATTGAGTGATTAGAAATTTAAAAAGTGACAAAATATATGAATCTTAATTTTTGAATGAATTCAGTGAATATTATTGAGAACAAAGGCTCGAGTATCGATACCTCCCTCCCCTGCATCTTTGAGTGAGAAAGGAAGGGGGAGGAATTGTTTAATGTTCTTTTTCATACAAAAGATTTTCTCCATGAATTTGTGAAATTCAAAAGAGCACAACTCACTCTTCTTACAGGCGACAATGCTGCGTTCCTTGATTGCCATGAATCCCTTCTTGCAGAAGCATTCGTTCTTCTCGTAGTTGCATATTGAATTAGGAACCTTTTTCGAGCAGTAGTTGTTCTCCTTGTCCCGACAATCTGAATAGACAATGTGTACTTGTGAGTAGATGAGCAAGGTGAGATAATTGAAGATGATTATTATGGCAAATTTGAACTTTTCCATAATCTCTTTTAATTATGTATCTCTGCCTTTTATATATATTTAAAATACATCTAATTCTAGCTAAGATTCTATTCGCTTTGAATTTTAATTGGCCAGACTTTAATTGTATTTTGTATTTATATATACGTACTTACAAGTAGTATGACTAATTTATATTCTGATTTTCGCTTATTAAATTTTAAAGCATATTATATGACTAAAAACAATAAAGCATATATTCTCAGAGCCTTCTTCATGGTCTCAAGTGAGGAAATAAAATGAAATTCAGAACTTTCAAGTGAAATGAAAATTACTACCAAGAAACAACTTTTAAAAACACAATGTTTCCACTCATGAGTGATGAATAATTTTTCAATAAATAAATTACCATAATCCAAATTCTGTGTCTTTTGATATTCTATCGCAATGCTCGCCGAAGTAATTGTGAGAAGCGTCCAAATGAAAGACTTCATTTTGGCTTCTAGAAAAAAGGGATATTTTTAGATATTTATGCTGCAGAATGAGACTTTTTTTCAATATTCTTCAAAAGTTTTCCTGACTATAATTACTTGTCAGTCTCATGATGATATTCTTTGCTGAGATGTTTTCCCATCACATAATAAATGTGTCATTATTGAAAAATATATACTTTGCCAGAAACTTATCTGTCTGCATAAAACCTCTAGGCAGTGAGAAGTAGTCTTTCATGATTGCCTAAAAGGCTAGCTTAAGAAAAAGATCTTGTCTAGAACGAGGACCCAACTATGACTCCCATTGATGTAATTTGACATCTTCAGTATTCTCAAATCAACTGATCTCTCCTTAACTGTACTCGATAGACTTTTTAATTTGATATTTTCAATTAATTTGGAATAAAGCTTTTCTGTGTTTTGTTGAAATTGATCCTCTATGGCTCAGTATCTCCCATCATACTTCGCTGAGTCTAAAGATGCCTGGTTCTTAGATGCAAGAAAACTACATTTACCCTATGCCATCAAAGTTACATAGTTATTTGTGAACAGATCTGAAGAACTCAGATATAATAATTACACGAATTATTTTGAAAAACTAATCAAACAAAAAATTGACGAAGGCAAATATCTAGAAGACAGGCTCTGAAAATATTTTCAAAGTGGGAAAAAAACAATTCGAATTTCATCTACAAAAGAGTGGATCTCTCCTCAAATGAATGCTCTTGTTATTTCCCAAAGCCTAATGGGTTTCCATGTTTGCATATGGCAGCAGCACAAGATTCTTGAAAATCAATGAATCTACTTTACAGCCAACCATTTGACTTTTGAGATATTGAAAAATCTTTATTCAACTCATTTGGAAATAAGAAAAATTGTTTAAAAAAAGAGGAAGGCAAGAACAAAATAGAATGAGATTAATTGCAGAAAAGATATTTAAATAAAGAATGAAAACTTGTGTATTTTGATTTGTTTTAAATTATCCCCTGGGTTTAGTTAAACGATCTCTTCGTCTATTCGACATGTTATGATAGAAATAACACCATTGCTGTGCATTAGGCCACTGCTAAGCACTACTCATGAGTAAACAACACTTCTTTTTTAGATAGAGCTGTGACGAATCACTTTCTTCGTCCAATTCTTATAGAAAATGAGTTTTTGATTATCTCTGAATACAAAGTGTCAAGAGATAATAACCCTTTTATGATGTCGCTTGATTGGTACATCCAGTTATTCCCCCAGCTCAAAGTGTTTTAAATACTATAGAAATTAAAACAAGAATTTTTATTCACAATCGAGCAAAAATCCATTCAGGACAGATTTACTACGCTCATTAATATTTATTTTATAGTAATTCACAGAGAGAGAGTGAGGAAAAACTTTTTATATCAAAATTAATGAAACAACAAAACGGATCCCAATGTACTCTTGTCAAATTGATCGCATCTTCAACATTCACGCTGTTGGAATAATATAAACAGAGTGACAATTGAACAGGACCAACGAGTGTTCCTCCCCAGAGAAACCCATACATTGCAGATCGATACAAAAGTTTTTGTTTAAAACATCTTTGAAGAAAAAGAAAAAGTGGAAATCTTTTCATGAGTGTTCCACTCTCCGTACCAGAATGTAACTAGAAATTATCTCTTTCGTGATCCTCTAATTATTTTCTCTTGTAAAGAATAAAAAAAATTGGTAAATTTCCTCTCCCTTGAATGCCTCCTTGTGTTACGTTTTGTGTACGTTACTGGAAGATACTATGCCTTGATTGAATCTCTATTGGAAAGATTTTGTGAAATTTCATCCTTTCACAATCTATGATTCATAGCCTCTCGGAGGTCTGAGTGCTGCATGCATGTGGGGGAAATCGATCAGAGTTTGTTAATCGAATATTTCCCAATGAGATTACATCTACTTCCTGGCAAAATCAACGAGAGGTACTTTTTCAGTCATCCAAAAGATGTAAAACGTTCTAGAGAGTTTAATGTTGCGATCAAGAGCCTTCAAGTTTTCTACCTCGGCGCTATTTGGGATATGAATGGATTGCTTTGAGACAAAGATTTTCGAAAATCATTCAAAGTTTAGCTTAAACGTTGAGTAATAATTGGGGATTTGAAGTTTAAACTTTGAACGACAATATTGAGGCAATATTTTCTCAAGAGCGCTAACTTGTTGCTAAAATTGATTTTTAGTTATTTTGAAACATTATTCTTTAACAACTTTTAGAGTTCGGGTTAACGATTCTAAATCATCGTTAATGGTTTCAGGGTCACCGTCTACCATTTTTCTAGATTCTTTGATTATTAAATGCCCTGTATTGTCATCTATCAAAGATTTATCATTGTAAGTAAAACCTGATTCTAATTTAAGTAAGGTAAATATGGATTTATATTTCCCACGTAAATTGTGCACCTCTCTTAGATTGTGGATTTACAAGTCGAAGATTCTCCCTCACTCGACTATCCCGCTGGCCTGCTGTCTTCAATTACCTTAGCTGAGTCAAAGGTAATAGAAAACATCAAGCACAACTCTCTGCGTGGAATCGATCCGAACCTTCGTTACTCTTACAAGGGGCGGATTGATATGAGCGGACTCCATCCACTATGGCTC
>JJOG01003432.1:0-10638 GCA_000715275.1 Gyrodactylus salaris
TTCATTAGATAAACTTAATTCTAGGAATAAGGCAATCTTATAGGTTATCGTTTAAGGAAGAAATAAATTGAAGGGAAAAGCTCCTTATGAGCTTATGCTATCACGAGTTTAGCCTTAGTTGATGGCTAACGGAGTGGAAAATATTTGAGTTTTCTTTCTGAAATTTATATCAAATTTCCATTGCTGAGTGTAGAGTGTAGAGTTGAGACTAAAAATAATTGACCAATCAGGAGTGACTTGAGTGGATATATATTTGAGGCTAGAATTAGTATGGTTTATGTATGAAGGTTTTGATGTAGTGAAAAGGAGGGGATTTGGTTTCCCAAATTTATCTTGACGATTTTTCAAACTCAGACAACTGAAGAAGAGGATGATCGCCCCACCCTCGAAACGTCTTGTCGCCACCCCCCATTCATTATTATTATCCTACATTGAAGGAGGAACTTTCCTTTTTTCAAATAAAAAACTTTTTTTCTATAAAAAGTCCTTCATACTCCGGGCCTTCAAGGATCAATGATCTAAGTGCAAGAGACGCACATCAACAAACAGAAGAAAAAATACTGTTTTCGAGTAAGATTCTCTAAAAATGAGTTTTAAGTGTAAAGGGAGGTGAATTAAGGTTTAAAATATGTTATTTTACCATATTAACAAGTATTCTAAAATAATTATTTTATTTGGCCCACTCTAATGAGACATTGTGACACCCCTTATGTTTCTAGAGGCTTCGAGCTTTAAAAGAGGGGTTCAATGTTTGAATTATGTGTAAAAAACTATCTTGTTGATTAAACAAATTAAGGAGGACATCTTCAGTGGAAAATGTCCTTGATCAGAGTGCAGTAGGAGAGTAGAGAGTAAATTGCACACACACACAAAAATTCAAGAGCCGAATTAGTGTAGTCTCTCACACGCAAGTCACCGGAGAGATGAGGTTATGAGCTAATAACGATGATTTTGCTATTCTATCGAGAAAGATCGTGCACGAATAAGGTCAATGTGTGGATTGTTGAATTTTACAGGAGAGAAGAAAACAAGTTCAATTCCAATTTGTACTCTTAACTAGCATTAGTAAACAATGCCTAACTGAATCAAACCAATGGGTTTTCTCAATGATAAATATCCTCTGGGTATTCAGAACATGCTATGATTCTATAATAAAATAATCTGTGCATGTTTCCTTAACGAGTATTACATTAATCAGGGATATCAAGATAACGATTTGGATCGGTAAAAGATACCGTTTTTTATTGAAACAAATTATTTTCCGTAAAATATACCAAAACGAAGGAAGATTATTTAAGGATCATCCAAATGGAGATAAGATTTAATTGAAAAAACGAGTAACCACATACACACGTGAATCAGCGGCAGTGTAATGTATTTGAAGCAGAAAAACATTACATCTAAGCATGCTCCAGAAAGATGGAATCTCAATCTAAAATTATCCTGAATCTTAATACTCTATCAATCAAGAGGGAAAACCCACATGACAGGTCCTCTCACGTTTCTGTCAGTATGAACACTTTTACGTTAAGCTTTTCGTTCAAATTGAATTATATTGTCTAACTTCTTGAAAAAGATAGTGAATTTAGTCTAGAATAAAATCTCAACACTTTTGCAGCATCTAGATCACGAAATACGAACGCTATTATTCATGCTAGCTGTGGCAAACTATAGTCTGATGAAGGCGAATACTTTTAGAAATGAATCCTTTGAATAAAATATGAGACGGATTATAATCAGAGTAACCAAAAACAAACACTTGAATATTTCTCGAGTGCATTTGGGACACCAAATCGAAATGCACTAATGGAAAATTTGTGAGATAAAAAGGTATCCTTCTTCAAGGAGATAACCAGCGGTGAATATGTAAATTTATTAGTCTTTTTTTATAGGAACACCTTATAATTATATCAAGATTTGTGTCTGAATTTAGAAATCAGGTCTAATCAACCGATAGTCAGCATTCCTAATGATATTTAAGATAAGATCTGGGATCTATTTCGAGCCCATCACTTGATCAGATGATTGAGCTCAGATCAACGTCGAAAATGTCTAAGGAGGATATATCTTTAATCCGGATATCTTTGGCATTTCTGGGGAAAAAATTTGCATTCTCTAGACTAGAATAAGTTTTCTCCGGGTGCAAACGAGTGTCTTGAGCAAATTTTCTAGATTTTGTCCAGAATCTCCTTCATACTGTCTCAGGGACAGAGAATATTTGTTATCAGAATTATTTGAAACTTTTAAAACAAGTTACTTTGCAGAGAATTTGCATAATTTTATTTAGAAAAAAAGTCAATCTAGTTTGATTGAATAATGCCAAGACGAGAGAGTAAGAAAAGTAATTTAATTTGCAGAAAGAAAGTAATACAAAAGATTTGAGCATAAAAAGGGAAGAGATGGTCAGCGGGTAGGATCAAAGACAGCCTCACACCTCCCCCGTGGGTCACCTCAAATCGCTGAGTCACGGGAGAATGCTGCCTGAGGACAAGACGAAATTCTCAAATCTACTGTTAAACAGTTCGATATTCACGAAAGAATAACATTTCATGTAATGGGAAGATCTCATAAAATCTTTTCTTTCGTCAACATTAAAAATTATCGGATCTATCAATCAGTTGAAGCAAGATTTCTGTTTCGGAAATGAGGAGGTATTTGGGCAATAGTTCTGAATGCAATTCGATACCTTGTACACTGGGGGATGGATGAAATGCGGAGTTAGAGTTGGTAATTATTCAGTTGCTAAGGAAAACTAATTGTAGTCTATTGGAGGTCATTACTTGATGAATAATACTTTTTGGGTCAATGTTTAGTTCGTAAAATCGTTACCTAAACCTCCAAAGTCCACAGACCAATTTTCATCGAGCACAGGAGATGAGGCTAGTTTCCAGATCATTCAGTATCAAGATCTATCAGTTATGATGAATGGGAATTTGATAAAGTAAATAATCAGCACTACTCGTAAGTAGAAAATGGGATCATCTATTTCCCTCATTAAATCAGGATGTTACTGTATTTCTAAATTTTGTAATCTTTCTCAATAATTACTGAAAATTTAAATGATTACATATTGAGATTCCTCAGAGTGGATTTACTTTTACACTTTCCTAAAGGGCTTACACCAAGATTATTGAGTGAAGAAATTATTTCTCTGGGAAGTTTAAATTAAGACAAATGAGAATTTTTAATATCCTCTATTCTTTTGAAATGGAGAAATAACATTATAATTATGATAAGGGATCGAGAGAAACAAATAGCCTCATTTCCTGTGCTTTCGGGAGACAAGTCATGAAAATACAGAACAATTCAATGTAGACATTTGAATAAATTATTCTTAAAAAGAAATCAAATGTTCTCATTTTCAGGCTTGTATCAAAAGTGCACCATTGGATACTCAATGACAAAATCAATATTGCAGACAAAGTATCTGATCGATCTCTCCTACTTTGGGAGTATTTTCGATCAAAATAAGTTCCAGTACATTCTCATATGGCGTGGGTTCGATTCTGCTTCTCGAGATGAGAAATAGAGAGCAAAAGGCTTGCATTTTTATTTCTTTCACATGAGTATTTGCATACAGCATTTTTTAGCTTCAATTAGATAGACACTCAGCGATCGATTAGATCCAGAAGTAATGAGTGATTGATAAAAGTTCAGGAAGTATGAATTCTCAGGTTAGAAGGAACGAAGAAGAACTCACATATAATTTGATTATTTCTCATAAGTGAATCCATGATTGCTAGGATGGTAAGGTTCTACACAGCATACTTCACCCAGAAAGCAAATGTATTCGAATAAGGCAGAGAGATGATCATCATTTGTCATATAATATTCTACACTTTTCAAACGACGTTTCTATTGGCCTATGAATGAACAACCAATTAGAATTGATTTTGAAAAAAAGTCTTTTAAATTTCTCTACACCAGTCTACTTCTAGTTTAGAAAGGCATTCTTTTTGTAAGGATTTGTGTATGAAACAGATCAATTTTCGATATGCGAATCTCTAAAAATGTGAAAAGAGAGAATGAATCATGAAAATGGCTTCAATTTATAGGAAAGGTATCGACATTTTAGCAGGATTAGCGAGCTTAGATCTCGGCGATTGAACCCAGACGTGCTTGAGGCTGGTGGATGAGTCAGTCCGATTCAAGCACTTGACGAGATAATAGAGTGACACGAGTCCGGTCGCTGTTGACTGGCCAAGGCGATAGTTGTACCCTCCACTGGTGACGTAGCCAAAGATGAGGTCCTGCGTCAAATGGTCGTCGAGAATGTTTTTCGCCTTGTTATAAAAATAGCCAGGTGGCTCTTGAGAAATGTAGATGGCAGAGAAAAGGTCTGGCACGCCGCGTTTGAGATATGTTATGTTTATCTGGAGCAAAGGTTTGAAAAAATTATTGTGTTTTTCTCATATTCCATGCATCTTGAGGTAAATGATTTCAAGCTACTCAATAATGATTTTCATTAGATTAGATGTTAATTTCTTATTTACATCATAAATGCCTAGTAACAATTCATTAGAGGATCATTGATGAGAAAGCTCTGAGGTCATGCAGCTCAAAAGTAATTCGATAAAATGAAAAGAGCTAGGTAGACTCACAGGGATGAGGGAGTCCTTTAAGTGGATGGAGAAGTCGTCAAGGTCCCTTGGGGTAATCTTCACTTCGCCCTTGAGAAAGCGTGCAACAAGATTTTGTAACATTATAGGACTCCGGATGATGTTCAGACAGCTGGCGTTAGAAATTCGATTTACCAATTTCATCCACGGCGTCTTCCCGGGAAGGCCATCGGAGTTGAGGTAATATTTGATCCTGAAACGCTTTTGACGTCGTCTGAAGAGGAGTTTAGAACGGAATTAGATTAATGATTATCTGTGTACTTTTTATAAATGCGCCTAGTCATCAGATCAGTTAAGAAAGAGAGTTTACGTCTAATTAAAAGCGGCAGTTAGAGATAATCATTAGCTCCATGCGATGAGTAACTATAGGGCCAAGATCTGAGCTGTCTATTGACAGTAAGGACCGTATTCAAGCTTTATTTTGGAAAGGTTTTTCTTTGAATTGAGTTTCATAGCCGAGGCAAAGTCTCTTCGGGTTCTCACGAGGCGCTATAATGGGGAAGGAGGGTTTGAAACTATTGACCCACGCCGTATGAGAAATCATATTATAGGCCGTCCCTTCAAAAATACTGACAGACAAATGAATAAAAATCTGTGATTATTATTTTTTTCTCTAATCTCATTGGTCAATGTCAATCAGCCAAAATATCCACTCGAGAATAGCATGCATTCGTCATACTCTGGAGAAGCGCATTCAACTCTAGAGAACGAGCTTCAAGTTGAAGGATTAAGCCAAGTTCCTGATACTCTAGTAGTGTCTGTCATTAGATTAAAGGTATAAAAATGAGGAATCTGGGCATTATCCAAGGGAGAAGAGTTAGCTCCAGTATTGGAGAGATATACTGGGATGTAAAAAACATGAGTCTGATAATTCTTCATAGCCTCAATAATAGAAAAAATAAAAGTACCTTGTTCTCTCCTTCCCAACACACGCACACATGTAGATATTTTAGATTGGAAATTGATTCAATGATGTGAAAATTCTCAAGAAATAAAGATGGGAGTGAAATAAGCGTGATGAATGGGGGAGAATTTTAGAATAATTGTGAATTGGACCAAGGATAATATCTCTTTACAACAATGGGAAAATTCTTCAATGAGATCAGGATGCACTCCACGAGAGAGATAGTGAATTTAGTGTCGAAACCGTTAGATCAATGTAATTCTCATCTGATTGAGTTAAAAGTTGGATATTTTTTAGAGCTGAGATCGAATTTGAGTATTGCTAAACGTTAATAGGTTTTACTGAAAGCTGTGAATGTGTGAATATTGTTCCTACACACTAATGCATGTATATTGTGTGGGTATTGTCATATAATGTGATACTGACATTATGGAGAATATTTATTACTTGAGAAGTCTTGAGTGAGTTATTTAATAACAGATTTACTATGATAGGGTTTACGGTTGGAATATTGTAATAACCAGGGCTACCCAATGGACTTATATGGAATTGATATATTTTGTTTGTTTATCAGTAAAAGCAAAGAAAAAGTTGTAAAAATCTGCTTAGCCCTCTCGGTAGGAGATTTAGAAATGGACTTTTTGGTATTTTTTCCTTTCAATGGACTATTTGCGGACTGTTTTCACAATTTCCATGGTTACATGGTTCAAAAGTGTATTTTATTCCAATCGAACAACACTATCTCACCACTGTATCAACTTTCAGGGGTTCAAGAGTTTAAGACCTTTCAGACGTTGTAGAAGACTTCCCAAAGTAAATATTTTAGGAAAAATATTTTGAAAAATAGGAATTATCATTGAATTGTAGAGTGGGATCTTAAAGGGTTAATAATCTATATTCTGAATCAATAAATGCCTGCATTTTATATATAAGCAAACTTTCTATAATGGACCCTACTGTATATGAAAAAGACAACGACGCATTTTTATTTCGGACATACTCTCCAATCCTTCCCTGTAAAATGCATATAAATGTACAATTGGTAATTGTTAGGAGTCAGCAATCACATAGATAGTGGTTACGTGTCACACGGAAGAGCGGGTTGACGAGCATAGTTGCCAAACTGTTAATAGTTACGGTCTATATTATGAAGACCGGGCCGAACCTTTGCAAGCAGACAACACACACCCTAACCCTAAAGTGGCTTCTTCCTTTTTCTCTCAATTTTTTATTATTAGGCCTTGACACATTTTGAAGAATTCACTACAAACCAGTGAAAGATTTCTTTGAAGAAATTAATGTCATTTTAACATTATTATTACTATTTGATGGACAGATGCGATTAGTGGAAATCTATATTCACATCGCCAAAAATATCGTGGAAACTGAGTGGAAAAAGAGTCCAAATAGTCCCTTTCTAAAAGCGTATTAGGAAAGCATAAAAACTGATAAATCGATTTTTGTCAGTCTTTATGTTCTAGCCTACCAGGAATAGACTTGTTCAAATTGCTTTTGTCTAAAACGATAAGCAGGTGGATGTTCATCAACCGTGCTAGAATCTAATAAAACTTATGAGAAATTAACAAACTTATTCTTGTCAATGAGGGCATCTAGATAGGATTGACTTTCACTCCTATTGGCCGGGGTATCTGCCCAAAAGGGGCCGGTGGGAAAGGTCCCCGCGGGGAAGGTGCACTCCCCTTCGGACTTGGTCACGACAGAGAGGAACCGATGCCAATCTCTGAGGCCGCCGACCTTCACGCCCCTGTACACGCAGCCAATCAGGAAGTCACGGCCGATTGTGTAGTTTAGGTTGGCTTTGATGCGGTCTTTCGACTTGAATATCTAGAAAATTACACATGTCTTATTATTTTTTCAAAATTTTCATTCAGGATCACAATTCTGACTCGAAAATTTATCCTCGATCAAATATTCGATAAAAATGTCGGAAGTCATCGAATATTTAGTTTTCTAGTTTCTCACACCTCAACAGCCAATGAGAAGCGAGTGTATTATCAACCACTTCAAAAGATACCATTGTGTTCATTGTTTGTATGAATTACTAGACGAGCTGGCGGGTCAAGAATGAGTAATAATACTCTCTAAGCTGCGAAATAGACCAGGACTAAATGATAAAAGTTTCTCTAGAACATTTGTAGTCTCAGGACTTGTTGACTATTCTAAACGCTGATTCGAATATAAAAAGATTCTGAGCGAACGGCATCTGCCGTCGGTACTACTCATAAGTAGAAAAACACGTTTTTATTAAATTAAGCAATGTAGAACCACTCTAGCACATAGGAATGGTTTTCAATTAGCCCTTAAAGTTAAAATTATCTGGCAGATGACTCATTTACTCAATTTCTTATAAATCTGCTAATAAGTAGTGCTTAGGCAGGCGGCAGTTCCAGTTCGCTCAGAAACTTTTCATATTCGAATTTAGAATACTGGACAAGTCCTGAAACTGCATGATCTAGAGAAACTTTTTTCATTTAGTACTGGTCTACTGCAAAAGGATCAACAACAGAATGCTAGAATAATTTGTAGAGGAAACTGATATTCACCCACAAGTGGTGGAGTGAATTACTCAGAGATATCTCATTTCTAATTAAAGCTTTATTGCACTATATAGGAAATTCACACGACAAATATGTTTTCTCAATTTTTCTCCTCTCCTTAAAATATATTTCAATCTCTCTAATTAAACTATAATTAAAACAATATATATATATATTGCAGCATTATGAGATGGTGAGAGATGCACTTTTATTGCTTTGCGAGGGAAAAGGGGGAACCCATTTACAGTGTTCTTGAGACAAAAACATACATTCTCTCGTATGGAATGTTGATCGATGTGCATTTGCAGTGCACGTAAAAAGTTGTATTTTTCATGTTATTAAAACATTATGACATTATAATCCTTCAGGGGGGAATTTGGATCACTTTGATATTTTGGGAGCCTGACCTAGGATTCTCGTCCATCTTCGCTAGAACTAACCAGATTTTCATTAGGCCGGTAAATATTGGATTTTGCTCATTTTTATAATGAATCGTGCTAGTTCTAACTGAGGGAATATCAGCTTCCGTTTTAAAATAATGTGCAATTCTCCATCTAGCGTTTGGGATCCGTGCTTAGCCGAGATACTTATTTTAGATTTTTTTTCTGCTCATATAAAAAAATTCCTTCATGAGAATAGGATTTTACTCCGATCACAAACTCAAATTCAAAGAATTTAAGAAGGAGGTCCTCGTAAAGTTCGTCGTATTGCAGAGGAAAAATCATTAACGGAACGACCTGGTTAATGCGCTAACCAGTGCCATATTCCTAAATTTAAACGACGACACCGATACAAAAAAGACTACAAGCTCAGCGACAAATACGTCTATTTGCAAGAGATGCAAAAGGAACGTGCATTTAGAGGAATACTGACATCCATTGATAAGATCGCCAAACAGAGTCTAAGTGAGGACTGAGGCCAAGGGTCGCAGCTCAAATCATTCAAATAACAACAATCTTTTCTGTCAAGGAGAGTAAACAGGGAGTAAGATATGTCCGCCTCAAAGTAGCGGGAAGAAAGATCAAATTCATAATTGACACCGGGGCTGAGGTGAAGAACATTCCGAAAAATCTGCTGGGCGACTTCGTCTGCAAGATGAATCCCCAATTTTCCAACTACAACGGCAATGAGGTGAAAACACACGGAACACCAGACAAGGTATCAAGAAAATCACAAAAAGGTGGAAGCACACCACTGAAGCTGCACGTTGAACAAGGTCATAGACGCCGAAACCTGAGGGGATGGCAGAAAAAAACGGAACAGTAGATTCTCTTTGTAAAATCACATTTCTCGCCATTTTTCCCACGGCATGCAATGTAGGGATTATTCGATGCAATGGTTTCATTTTCAATCACGACTTTGCAAGAAATAGAAATTAAAATCTCAAAACTGCAACATACGAGAGTAATCAGACAAATCAAGCGTTCTACATCGACCATATTAGAACTTATCAATAAAATAACCTCACATGATGACAAGAGGAACTCGAGGTAGGGAAATAAAGCTTTCTAATAAGAACTTGAGAAAAGAAAAACTTTATATTCTCAAGAAAAACTGCTCAGTGAAAAAGACCACCAATTAGACCTCAGAACCGGTCTAAGAGAACGTATCTGTAACGTTTAGTTGCTGCAAGCTACTGTGTTGAAACCAGGACACAAGATAAAAAGTGATTGCAAACAATATCAATGAGTACAAAGTAATCTGCAGCGATCCAGATGAAAATACGCGTTAATGGTGGCATAAATCTGACCAAAGATTATTAAGAAAATCAAGAGCCCACGTATAGCCCTGATCTGAATCCAATGAAGCACCTCTGGGGTGAGTTCTTTCAAATAAGGGCTGCAAAAAAACAAGTTGTGTTCGTTGCAGATCTTGGGAGGGAGATAATTCTCCGAAGTACGATAAATTTGGGCGACTAAATGCCACAAAATAAATTCTTATTAGCCAAATTGATACAGGCCGAATAGCAATTAAAGCCAAGAAAAGTCTAAAAAAGTTACAAGTGTATATTTTAGCCTAATTTCAATCACGTACTTTAAGCTAAACTAATATATTTAGTGTATGAAAAACAAAAGCTTCTATAGTTGATTTCTCATTGATAGTCTCATTGACAGGCTGGATAGGCATTTTTATTAAATTTTTCAAAAGCCTCTTAGAAAGCCTTTTGCTGATAAAAATATTCTCATCACGTAAAATGACTCACTATATTAGTCTTTGTGTCGTTTGAAATTTGATTAAAAATGTAATAATTCATCAAAATTAAAGCATTTATTCACATTTTCTCTCGCTTTTTCATTATAACTTTTCCCACGGGCTGAAAAAAAATCTTAAAGGGGTATCATTTTGTAGGTATTGAGTCATAGAATTAAATAGTATTTCATAATTTTCCCATCAAACCTTCCCATTATCGAATTAATTAGCAATGAGTGACGTGTCATCAGAGCTGAAATTCCGTGTAATTATGCTCTTTCTATTCAAAAAAAGGTCTTAACGCCACAAAAGAAATTTGTGATGTCTTCGGAGAGCATTGACGTTAAAGTTAGAACAGTTCAAAAAT
>JJOG01003433.1:0-10046 GCA_000715275.1 Gyrodactylus salaris
AGCTGTCTCCGTATTGGTTGAATTGGTAGTCGTAATCTTCAGCCTTGGCAAGGGCAAGCACGGCTGCGAGAGCGATTAGGCAGAATAAGAACTTCATGATTGTATATTCGTTGAGAGAGAATGGACAAATTTATGTAATTTCTACTTGGATTATCACCTGTATGTTTTTTCTATAATAAAACTTTATTTACAAATTGCATATTTAAATTGGGTTATTTTCTGGTATTTGAAAAGAATAGTCATGTTAATCCTGGTTTGATCTTCATTGTCTTATACCAGATTATTAGTCTTCTCTCTGAGAAACGAATATTTGAGCTTCGATCTCGAGTTATGCTTGTGTAACTAACGAGGATTACTTAAAACTTCTTAACTTCAAACGTCTTCTTCCTGATCACAATCAGCATATGTGGTCTCTACATGAATACTGATTGATTTATTTTTTCTACACTTTTTTTGTTCTCGGAAAAATATATTTTTTTTCGAATTTATTTTATAGATTGAACGAAGAAAATATATATTTCTGCTAAAATCATCAGTATATTTGCGTATGTCTTTGGGTACCCAATAATCAAGTTTATTCACATATCCCTAGATCTTGATGTGATTGAAAGCTGCTCCAACAGAACAGCCAATCTCTTGGGAGATGTCTCGCGCTGTTTTGCGTGGGTCTTCCTCAATAATCTTGACTATCGAGATGTTTATCTTAAGGCTGGGCCTGCCTGATTTGGGTGCACTCTCAAGGCTCAAATCCCAGTTTCTGAATCTGCTAAGCCAATTTAAATCAACTCTAGTGAATGGCTGACTCGTTTTCAAAGCTGTGGTCTAAGTCTGATGATGTAGAATTTGTCGACTATTCTGAGGTTGAGCAGGTCATTTGTAGAGTTTCTGCCGTATTCCTGCTAATCTACATCTCTCGCACTGTATTTCTTCTATTTTAACCAACTCAAATCATCCTAAAAAAGCGAGTAAATACGTTTTAATAGATCTGTTTTATTCGATCAGTTATTCATAATAAGATTCATCGAATGTATTCGAATCGTCATCATCACATGGGCAGCATTGACCATGACCAGAACTGGTGAAATTCTGATTAATATCTGAGATTTCATTTCCCATATCATTACCTTGGTCGCAACCGCCCATATGTTGGTCATCGTCATCTTGGCCATTGCCTTGGTCGTCACCGTCCGTGTTTTGTTCCTCGTCATTATTGTCGCTGCCTTGGTCTCCACCGTTGTTTCCTTCTTCTTCGTGGCCACTGCCTTGGTGTCCACCTTTGCTTCCTTGTACGTCTTGCGTCATAATTTCACTCGTTAAAAGGGCAAAAAATGCAACGATAAGTAGGAAGGATTTCATTTTTAATAGCACTACACTCTGAGTGAAGGTATTTAGATTATTTTCGAGTGTCTTTTCACCTGTCAGGAGAACAATCTAATCTCTTTCACTCTTTCGATTAGGAGTCTCGTGTTCTCATCTCGAATAATCAGTTAAGGAAAATGTATCTTTACAGAGATTTTTATTAAGAAAATCAGGCCCAACTTAACAAGTCATAACACTTGTCTCTTCTCAGGCATTTTAAAGCCACTGGACATGACACCGAGACCTGCTCGTCTAGCAATCTTCTTCATCCTCTTTGCTCGGTTCTTTTCAATCTCTCTCCGCTCATCTAAAGCGTCGTTGACTTCTTCACTTTCACTAAAAGTAAAAATAAAAAGTAATCCACAACACCCAAGCTTATGCGGTTTCATGGGCGGATTTCGCTGGCCTCCCTCGCTTTTGAATATTATGAAAACTCACCCAGTCATTAGCCGACGCCAGATCTTTGCAGACAACTTGGTCAACCGAACTAGGAATCGCTTAGCGAACTTGAAAACCTTTCTGCCCACATCGAATTCTCTGCCCTGCTTGTTCCAGTACTCGTTGTAGAGCCTCTGCCAGGTTGATGCCACCTGGTTCTCATACAAATCCCTCATGGGTTCAATGAACTCCAGCCGATCCAGACATCGTTCCTTGATGATGAAATTCCACTTGCTCGTGTCGAGTAAGATCAAGTAGCTGAAGACCTTGAGGGTCCTCACAGATACACTACCCTTCATCCATACGTACAATACGTGGAGGGTCAACAACGTGTAGGATATGGCCGTTAGGAGGACTATGAAGCCACCAAAGATGAGTATTTGCAGATGCAGGTTTGGATTGTTGATAACGATGATGTTAATAAACTCTGAGAACTTGTTGTCAAACTCCTCCGGTTTCAATTGGACGAGGAATCGATTGATCAGGATCTTTGCCATGACCTTTGAGGGGTCGCTCATCGTTTTCAGATGGGATTCGGGCTTTAGGAGTTCAAGAAAGCATTTCCAATCACCTTAATAATACATCTTTACTACTTTTAGTGACAAGGATAGCAATCCTGACTTCGTAGGCATCTTAAAATGTTTATCACAAATTCATTGAAATTAATTGAGAAGGATTTTTTTGACTTATATTCTGTGCATAAGAGCGACAAGTTTTCATTCCACGCGGTACTTTGTCAAAAAAATGAGATTCAGTTTGAATTGCGCGGATTAGATTTCTCCTTGGATACTGCGTGAAGGAGCAAATCCACTCATTTCTAAAGAAGATTCGAAGAGGAAGACTTGAGAGGTTCTATTCCGGTATCCTCCCTCCTCGAAACGAGTTTACTCATCATGAGGGCCTCGTGTGAACCAGAAGAGAGTTAGACTCGACTATGAAACTCAAATCAAAGAAACAAATAATAGCTTCCCTTGTGTGATAGAATCGCTTACCCTGTAAAGTTTCATTAAACAAGCCAAAGGCCATGACTCTGTTCTCTTCATAGGCGATTGGCGCGCGGATCATCAACCTATCATTCAAATGCCACGACAGAAAGGCCGTATCGTACAATGAAATATCTCCATCTCTCAGAAAGCTATTAAGGCCGATGCCGGAAACGAGCCAAAACGGCTCATTATCCGAATAATAATAAATCGGATCCTTCACGTAGAGATGAAAGTAGCGGATCAACCATGAGCCAGTATTATATTTGAGATGACAGGAGTAGAGGCCGGAGTCTTTGGGTTGTAGAAAATGAAAGATCAATTTGTTGTCCCCCAATTCATACGGAGAGTTTCTTGAACTGTTCCACTTTCTAAATTCAACTTCGTACAAATCTTGAATGTAACTCTTTGCGTCTTTAGTGAAGGCATTCGATAGCAAGGCCTCCCGATAACTCAGCGGATAGCCGTCCTTAAGCCAGGTTACTTGAGGAGTGTCATCTGCTGAGTCGTCGCCGTTCTCAAACTTCTTGTCCGCTGATGCAATGTCGAAAGCAAAGTTGAGGGCGGGTGTATTGCAGTCGATTAAGACACCATCTTTGGCCGCTCTGAGGAACGTTGTCTGCTCGACGAACAGATTTTTGTAGTAGAATTCATAATGTTCCTGAAAAAAGGGTTTTTGACTGAATGGCTTAGGTTAGAATCCTCCGTGTACTTACCTTAAATATCTTATATTTGATCTGTTCCATCGTGGAGCTCTTTCCGATCGAAGGATTCAGGTAGCAGTTTTTCTTACATTCTAACGATTCGAAAACAAAGTCACTATAGACTTTCATGAGTTTTGTAAAGGCGATTTTAAGATGGAACGAAAAGCCGACCTGACAGCCGTGCTGGTCAATATACTCATTGTCGATTGGCATGCATTCAGTCCAGGGCAACCAAGAGGAGGGCTGCACAACTTCAGGGCATGTAGTCGAGATGATGCAACCTAGGCATTCTGTTTCTTTGCCAGTCCTGCAGAGTTGTGAGCTCTGCTCTTGACCATAGGCATCGAAGCAGGTACGCTCGCGACACCGCTTTCCGACTCCACAATGGGCGTCGCAGAACTCAGAGAAGGGGGTCCAAGAGCCCCAGTAATAGTCAATAATTGATGCTGTGTGGTCAGGCACAATGACTAGTACCAAAAAAAGAAGGCTTGAATGCATTTCTCGTGCAAAGATGAAAATATTCATTCATAAAATTTTACTACAATTCTACGTCCGACTATGAAGAAGCATAGTTTTTGACATCTTATTTGTAGTATCTTCTAATTATATACAAATCAGTTTCAAATCAGAGTTAAACTCAGAATTTATACGACAGATTTTAATGAAATTTTCTACAACCATCGATTATGTGGTCCCGAGTGTTTCTAGCGAAAATCCCAAGCTCTAGCGATCATAGATCTCTTTTAAATTGCGATTTTTAATAACCAATCAGCATCCAGCCTTTTCATTTACCTCTCTGCCCCACAAGTGTTCACACAATAAATAAAGTCCGGATGCCATTCGAGACAACGCGGTAAAACAAAGGGGTTTTCCCTAATTCAAACAGGACGCACAAAAGACGTCTCTACTAAACCCGATTATAGATATCCTATATTGTGAATATACTCTTTATCTACAAAGAACTGTTATAAATGCCTAAACCCCAGAATAGTTCAGTTAAATACGAATTTTCTTGAATGGCGCCATGTAAGAGAATATACAAATAAGGTTCGAGAATCAATCAACGGACTGCGTATCGAAAAAAAGTTGCAACGAAGAGGTAAAACCTAGTTCTTTAAATGAATTTTAGTATATTTTAACCGCGGAACGCATTTTTTCGATAAGTAATAGTATTGAACAAGTCTAGTAACTAATTAATTCAATTTATTTAAATAAACAAAACATACGGATAATCATGGAAAAAAAACAAATTATGATCTGAAAATTTGATTGGTTAATATCTTTCTCAACTCAATATGATATTTTTTTAAATATGATCAAGAACTTTCTTTGAGGCAATAGTTTGTGATCAGCAACTGTTACGGCGAATTATGCAACAACTCCAACCTGGTTACGACTCAACAACTAGAAAGAAGAGGATTATTTTTATTTGTGAGTTGAAAAAACACCAAATTCAGCTTAGAACATGAAGAGACGTAATTACTTTAGATAAATCAATCCCGGTAAGAGCCTTTACAGCGGGCGGCATAGTACCGGCGAGTGTAGTCAAATCCTGGCCAGCCTTCAAGAGGGTCCCGAGGTCATTGCCGCCACTCCCGCCGCCGATCAAGACGATCTCATCGATTCTACTCAGAGGAGCGCAGATCTCAGCGGCTACCTTCGGCATTGTATCCAGGACCTGGCTGAGCATAGCGGCCTTGCCATACTTGGAATAGGCTTGCGCCTTGAGTCGCATGCCCTCGGCCTCGGCGGCGCCAATGGCTGCGATGGAATCGGCCTCTGCTAGACCCTTGAGACGGATGGCCTCTGCTTGCGCCTGGGCGGAGGCAATCTTCTGGATCTTGCTGCCTTCCGCGATCATTTCTAGACGGAAGGCTTCGGCCTCTGCTGGTTGACGGACCGTGGAGTCTAGCAGCTTTTCGTTTCTTATGATTTCCTGTTCTTCCAACTCAATTTCCTTCCTCTTTCTTACAATATCGATTTGGATCTCTTCATTTCTCAAGGTCTGCCTCTCTTTTGCTTCTTGGAGTTGATAGGTCAATTCTGATTCTGCCTTTGCTGTGTTTACCTGGGGAAATAATATTAGGTTTTTGCTATGGTCCTCAGCTTTCAAACCGAATAGTTTTGCAAGAAACGAACTTGAATATCAAACTCAGCCTTCTTTAGTTCAAACACTTTGGTTGACTCAGCAACAATGGCCTCAGCCTCATATCTGGCATTCTCTCGCTTCTTCTGGCACTCGGCCTCCCTAATGCCGGCATCTCGCTCGGCCAGAGCGACGCCAATGTCGGCGTCTCTTTTGACGAAGGCCGTTTGCGCCCTACCGAGGGAGTTCAAATACTCCACATTGTCATAAACGTCTTTGATTGTGAAGCTGAGAATTTCAATGCCCATCTTCCCGACGTCTGGCGCGGCGACTTCGCGGACCAAAATGGCGAACTGATCCCTATCCTTGTAGACCTCCTCGACAGACAAGGTTCCTAAAAGGTTACATTATGAGTACAGCTCCATGGCAGACACAAAACATGTACATTTTTAGAAGGAAAATGTGAAAGATGAAAATCAATTACGCTTGTTTGTCAAGAAAAATTGATTATTCGTTGTATATTTCAACTCGAAAGAGAGAGAGAGAGATTTCATCAAGTCTTGCACAACGAATGTTTTTTTGAAGAGCTTTGCCATTTTAACTTGTAAAACTTTTGCAAAGAAATGATGATAACTAGTCTGAATTTATCAATTGATTACCAGGCCTTTCAAGGCAAGAGAAATATCAAGACAGATTCTGATGGATCAGTTAAACTAGGCTTGTTTTCCTCATTTCAAAGGTTATGCCAAATATACAGAAATTATCTTGAAAAATTGTCTAAATGATATCAAAACGTTTTTAATATTTGTTCCACGATATAAAGTTGTCCCGCTTTAATCTTTTTTGACATGTTCTTTTCATTACTTGGATTACGATTTTGAGATCTTGTCATTTATAAGTTGCCTGCTAGAAAGATTCATTTTCTTATTTTCTCTAGAAATGTTTCAATAAATTAATTGAGGATCAACAGATTAAATAATTTGAGGAGGTGCTGGTCAGGCCGAACCTATTGCTCTAAAAATGCAGAGGAATAGATTTCATATTGTCAGTAATTCAGATTAGTTGATGGAAAACCCGTTGGTGGATTGATGAGTTCCGTGATAGCTGCCAGAAAATGAAAAACCAAGAAGACAGCTCTATTGATCAGATGATTGCTTTTAATAAATTTCATAAAGCTACTTATAAGTAGTACGATTATAGAGGACAGGTTATCCAAATGAGATCAGGCTGATGTTGCTTACAAGCAAAATTGAATAAATTTTTAAATAAGTTTTTTTTAATTTCTTCTAAAAGAAAAAGTTTCTTAAATTAGTTTCAATTATTTTTCAATTTGAAAGACCCCAACCAGCGATAAACAAAAAGGACCTTTAATAAAAAACACCCTTAATTCGAAATTTTTAGGGTGTTCTAAAAGGTCATAGAGAGAGAGATTTCTGAGAGTCTATTTTTAAACGAGATATTATTATTTTTTACTTGTAAAAATAGTCAAGCAAATTGTAATAGATTTAAAGTGAGGCGACCAAACACACATTATATTCAAGAAAATATCCTACTCAGGAAGAAATATTTCTGCTCAAAATTCTGAATAGAAATCCTGCAAGCTTGCACTTGAGATTAAGCGGCTTTAAGGAGGTAAATAAATTTTTCAAAAAATGTATAGTTTTGTGAAATGCAGAACAAAATGTCAGACAATCTCTTTGATTGAGTTGGAAAATGGATTAAAAATACCAAGTATAACTAATGATAGGAGGAGACTCACCTAGAATGGCTCTCAGATGTCCTTCAAGGGTCTGAAGAATGGTGTTTTCAATGTCATTTTGATCTTTTCCGAGAAACTGTTCGCAGGCCAGAGACAAAAGGCTGTCCTCGCGCATTACTTTGATCTGAGCGACGCCAGTAACAGTCAAGGGGACACCCTCGGATGTCTCCACATTCTCACAGACTGGATTCAAGGTCATAACAGACAGGGAGAGACGCTGGACCTCGGAGACACACCACCAGGCCCATCCCCAGTTCCCGACAATTTTGCGAACTCGATTAGTACCGAAACAACCACCGGAAATAACTAGCGCCTCATTTGGACCTACAGCGTGAATGTTGCCCATGTAGAAATTTGTGAAAAGTAAAGTAGAAGGCTACTTTGAATCGAAGACTTTGATTCTATTCACAATTTTGCGAAACTTAACAAAACACGCGAACAATAGATGTTTTGTTTAATTAAAGTCAATTGTTGAATTTTAAATGAAAACCCCCTGGATTGAAAAGTACCGCCCCCGTCTCGTCAGTGAAATTGTCGGCAATGAAGCTACAGTCAAGAGACTCGCGATTTTCGCTAAACAAGGCAACGTTCCAAACCTCATCCTAGCTGTAAGTTGAAATAATTTACTTAATCAAGGGTCCTCCCGGATGCGGTAAGACAACGAGTATACTCTGCCTCGCTCGAGCCCTACTCGCGGAGAAATTCAAAGACGGCGTCCTCGAGTTGAACGCCTCCAACGATCGCGGCATCGATGTGGTCCGTAATAAAATCAAAATGTTCTCCCAGAACAAGGTAACTCTGCCTGATGGAAGACAAAAGTTTGTCATTCTCGACGAAGCCGACAGCATGACCGAGGGTGCCCAGCAGGCCCTAAGAAGGACAATGGAAATCTACTCGAAAACCACGAGATTCTTCTTCGCTTGCAATGACTCTTCAAAGATTATCGAGCCCCTACAATCCCGATGCGCTGTGGTACGCTACTCTAAGCTCAACCAGGTGGAAATCATGTCCAGGGTCCTGGAGATTTGCAAGAAGGAGACCATAGAGTACACAAATGATGGTCTCGAGGCGATTATATTCACCGCTGATGGCGATATGCGACAGGCGATCAATAACCTTCAGTCCACATTCGATGGCTTCGGCATCATCACGAGCGAGAACGTTTTCAAGGTCTGCGATGAACCGCATCCACATTTGGTCAAGAAGATGATTGACTTTTGTCTGGAGAAGAACTTTGAGGAATCCCGACAGATTCTTATGCATCTGTGGAAGTTGGGCTATTCAGCAGAGGATATTCTGAGTATTCTCTTTCGCATAATCAAGAATCACACCATGGATGAATATTTGAAGCTGGAGTATATGAAAATTGTAGGAATGATACATGTTAGAGTTAGTGACGGCCTCGGGACAATCACTCAGCTCATGGCTATTATTGCACAGCTCTGCACGTATGATCAAGATAGTGCAAATGCATTTCTCGAGTGCTGATTGAATATATCCGTTTTTCTATTTATTAAATCTCGAGTGTACTTCCTATCTATTCTTGAGTTTCACTGCCGAGTCTAACTATTCTCGGGCTCGTGTAGATTTGATCGAGGAAGTCTTGATATTGTGATCCCATTCCTGGGATGTGAATGGTGCCTTTTCAGTTTCAACCTTTTCAAAAGCCACTGTTTTTTGAAAAAAGTTTATCGAGAAATAAGGATGATGCTGAAAAAATTCGATAAACAAAATTACCTTTTGGATAAGCACTACTCATAAGTAAACATAGTTAAGATTTTAATTTTTGTATTCAGAGACAATCAAAAAAAATTTTAGAGACTCAAAAACAATATTTTTAAATTCGCAGAAGAACAATCTAATTTCGTGTTTCAAAAGTAAGAAAAATAATTTTTCTGATGATACGGAATTTTCAGTACTGTTGATTCCTCTTTATATTCTAAAGAGACATTGAAAGAAATTTTATTTTTCCTTTAAACAGAAAATTAGAGATTAGATTTTTATTCCACGAATTTAAATATGAAAATAAAAGAGAAGCGAATAAAGGTTTTTCTACAATATTATTGATAACTTATCAAACGTGCACAGGAACGTCATAAGCCTCTCATTATTACAACCATTCCGCCAAATGGGAGTTCTGTATTGCATAATACAACCTACTTCTCCTGGGGTTAAATATAGAAA
Source organism: Gyrodactylus salaris (assembly GCA_000715275.1). Taxonomy (NCBI): domain Eukaryota; kingdom Metazoa; phylum Platyhelminthes; class Monogenea; order Gyrodactylidea; family Gyrodactylidae; genus Gyrodactylus; species Gyrodactylus salaris. Next base: position 9,514 of record JJOG01003433.1, read on the forward strand.
TGTATCCTATGAACGTTTTTAACTCAGGATTATCAGTCATATTAACAAGAATGCAAATTATTTAAAGAACATGAAAATACTTTCACGACAAAGTGTGCATTAAAAATCGTATACTTTTTTCAAATATGACTTCTCATATTGGGTGGTTTCCCTCCTCGAGATGAATTAGACTCGGCTATGAAACTCAAATTCTAAGAAAAAAACATATTCTGACGAAAACGGTACTGAAACCCACTGATGGATCTTAATTAGCAGGTTTCAATGCTGAAATTGATCAATTTAATACTAAGCTATTTTAATGATTCAATTACACTTTCAATTGTTAAGTAATCGCCGTTACACAAGAAAACAGGTGATAATCCGAATAGAAATTACATAAATTTGTCCATTCTCTCTCAACGAATATACAATCATGAAGTTCTTATTCTGCCTAATCGCTCTCGTAGCTATGCTCGCCCTTGCCAAGGCTGAAGATTACGACTACCAATTCAACCAATACGGAGACAGCTTCAGAGACTTTGCTGATGTCGGTG
>JJOG01003436.1:0-24739 GCA_000715275.1 Gyrodactylus salaris
AGTTGGGTACAATAAACATCAGAGTTTATTCTTAAACTATTTTTGAGAAGCTCATAATAAATTAAGCCTTTTAGATCCCACCAAACACACAGCAAGATCTTCTTTGTTTGGGCAAGAAAGAGGCGGCTCAGAATTTAATTTCCAAGATCTTTTTCGATTTATATTCGTGAAAAGTATCCATTTCTCATCACATGTTACAATTCTGTTCAAAAATGAACATTCCTGATGTTTTTCGAGCAAAGAAGTGCAAGATGAATACCTTTTTAACTTTTGTTGTCCATTCAATTCATGAGTACCCAATAATCAAGTCCGTTGAAATAACCAAGCCTTCTGATGTGTTTAAAAGTAGCGTAAATCGAACATCCAAGCTCCTCAGATAATTCTCTAACAGATTTACGCACATCCTGATTTAAGATTTCTTTCAGCTGGTCGTCAATCACTAATCGAGGCTGATCTTCGACGCTATATTGACCATTTCGAAATCTTTTGAACCATCTTTGAACTGTTCTCGCACCGATAGAATCCTTTCCGAAAGTATCGCATATCTCTTCGGCACTTTTTGTTGCATTATACTTCTTTTTAAAGAGATGAAGCATTTATCTCTCGAAAATTGAGGTCGAAAAGTACTTGATTTGACATTGAATATATCAATAATGATGAGAATTATTTATCTGAAATATGTTTTTTTATAAACTCTGATTAATGAAGAATCGAATGTGATATGTATTATTTTCCCACGGTATTAATAAGTGGCCGAAATCTTAGTTAGAAATCAGAGGATGAAAAAAACGAACGAACTTAAAAAACAACCTAATATTATAATAATATACATTGTATCTACATTAATATCTTTGAAAAATTCAATAAACCGGAAAGAAAAGAGAAAAATTGGGCCGTCAAGAGCAATTAACTACAAAATTATTAACAAGGTTTCATTTTAAAATTTAAAAATGACTAACTCGATATGGTGTCGTCTCATATATGCTAGTTTGGGCAATTTCATCGAGAATTTCCTTCCCTTCCGATTCAATATGAAAGTGAATGAGGCCATCTTTAACCAAGCTCTCCACAGTCTCAAATTTATTCGTTCCCACGTAATGAAGAAGATTCTTTTCATCAAAATAGAGAATGTAGTTTTTAATGCTTTCCTTATATTTGATGGATAGAGCAAAAGAGCCGGGAGTGGAGCTATCTCTCACAAGAAATGATCCGGAGGGACTGTTGTGGAGGATGTGTTCTGCACGATCTCGTGAGATCGAAGCGTGATAATAGGTTGAGTAGCGAGAGGGAATTTTATCGCTTTGCACATTTGAACAGACTGGAATGGGATCTGGAGCTTCATTTTGCAGATTGTAGACTAATATTTAGAATTAAAGACCTACGCTTATCCTTCCAGATCCTACTGAAACTTGATTCATACATATTTTTTAATCATAATTAATCTAAAGATTTGAATGTTTGCTCTGAATAAACAAATGATTTACTCTTGAAAACTCTCTTTCTTTATTCAAACTGCGTGATGAATATTTGCAAGTTAAAATTATTCAATTTCAAAGGAACTAAATTAGTGAAATGCAATTTATAAGACAAAGCAAATACAAACATGTATATGGTAAATTATCAAAAAAAGAGGAATCGTATGAGAATCTCCGTTTAACAAAATCAAACTCTGAATCATCCTACATTGCAGTCAACTCTAAATATCTTGCTTTTATATCTGAAGCTGGCGGTGGAGGAGTATTTACTGTAATTCCATTGCACAAAGTAAATTTTGATATAAACGTTATTTCAGACTGGTAAGCAAGATCTCAACTCTGGTCTAGTTACAGGCCATACAGCTCCTGTAACTGATATTGCTTGGTGTCCATTTGACGATTCGCTAATCGCTAGCTCATCTGAAGATTGTACTGTTATAATATGGCGAATCAATGAGTGCGAATCATCGCTCATAACATGTAATTCGATCGCGACTCTTGCAGAGCACCAGAGAAAGGTTTTACACATTCAATGGCATCCTCTCGTTCAAGATGTTCTCATTTCTACAAGTTCTGATAGCACATTAATTGTATGGAATCTAACAACACTCACACCAATTCATACCTTTGAATTATCAAAGCCTGTCTCATCGATGTCGATAAGCTTCTCGGGTGAAAACCTTTTAGTTGGTTGCAGGGACAGTCAGGTTAAATTGATAAATCTCATCGAAGGGACTATTCTAAAAGTAAAGTGGCCTTATCTCATTTTGTAGGAACACGATTGTCATGAGAGTTCAAAGTCCGTTCACTTAGCCTATGTCGATGATACACATTTTATTACAACTGGCTTCACGAAGCGTTCTGATCGCCAACTAGCTCTCTGGAGCATCGAAGATATGACAACTCCGATATCAAAGATTGATATTGACGTATCAAATGGCTCCTTGTATCCATTCTTCGACTATGATACAAAGATAATATTTTTACTAGCCAAGGTACAGTTTAAAGACAATGCGTAATTTTCTATTCACTAATTTTTTCTGCTCTGTAATACACAGATCAGTCTAATTTTTCTAGCAGGTGTTATTTCATCGATTTTCTCTTGATGTAATTTTCGAGAGAAAAAAAAACTTTGCTCTCAACTGAAATTATTCATTAAATAATCAAAAAACCCTTTTTTTCACTACAAGTCTTTGAAATTAATCATCTATTTATCAAAAGGGTGACATTGTTGTACGCTACTTTGAATACGATCAGACAGATTCAAGTATTCACTACTTGAATCGTTACGACTCAAATGAGCCACAAACCGGTTTCAACTTCCTCCCGAAAATCTCGCTAAACGTAAATACAAATGAAGTCATGCGCTTGTTCAAGATGACGAATAAGAAGAACTGCGAAGTGATTAGCTTCATAGTGCCAAGGAAATCGGAAATGTTTCAGGACGACATTTACCCAGATACAATTGGGCAAGAGCCGGCCATTGGAGTGGAAGATTGGCTAGCTGGGAAGAGTATGCAAGTTGTCAAGTATTCCATGAAGAAGAATTACGGCAAGTTTATGATTAAAAGGGAAGCGAGCTCTTTGAGTAAAATCAGTCCAGGAATTGGTTCACGCCTCTCAGTGTACCGCTCGAATAGCAATGAAAAATCTATGACAGAGTTTGATAATCAGTTTCAAGTGAGTTGAAAAGAAAATTCTTTTGTTTGAACAACAAATTCAAACATTTAATCAATATTTTCCATCAATAGACTGTGGCAATTCTCGACTTAAGAAGAGAACTCGAAGAGACAAAGAGAATGGTTGCAACTTTAACAAATCGACTAAAACTTATTGAGGAAAATGTGCTCTCGCCAGAGGAACCAACGACTGCCTAAAGTTATATCAAAAGGTCCATAGTTTTGTTTTTCAAACATTTATTTTTCTATAGATCATCATGTGATAGAAAAATCACTTTTCCAAAATAAAAATGAACTTTATTTTCATACACGACGATGAAAAAATTTATCGCACCAAAGTCACATTGGTTTCACATAATGACCGATAAACACGGGAACGCCGGCTTTAGTGATCAGTGAGAATATAAAGGGTCGATTCGCTTGAAAATTAATAGTATCAGTGGGTCCATCTACACATATTGTGGAGGCTGCGGCAGCTTCAGCGCCCTCTTCATTCATTTCAAAGACAGCCTTCTGATATATGTCGTATACACGAACACCCTTATCTTCTAGCATGTTGGATAAGTCAACTTCTGATGAGAATAACTCGCCAAGGCCTAAGCTAATCAAAGGTTCCTTGAAGTTGGCGGTAAATTCAAACTTGAATTTGGGCAGGGTTAAATCGACCTCATTCATACTATATTCTTTGGGATCGAAGAGTCTTTTAAAGTTTCCATTGTCCGCTAACAAAGATTCGTACAATGAAGTTATATCTTTATCAGGTAAGATTATGGTGCAGAGAAAGCTGGAAATTAAATCAATTGGTTACGACTTGTTACATCCGCTTTGATTATCTAAAGTTAATCTATTCGTATTGAGTTGATTTCTTTGTAAAATTAAATTTAAACTAAATATCACTACTTGCAAGTAGACCTTGGATATAACTTACTCTGAATTTTTAAACTTCATTTGAATGGAACGACATTCAAGTTGGTCGCATCTAAAATAGTAAAAATCTTGTGTTTGAGTCATAAAATCCGTCTGGACTTTATCCCCGTTATCACAATAAAAGTTGGATATATATGAATCATTCTTATTGAACGGCAGACACCATTCTGCTTTAAAGTAGATGGCATTGACTATAATGAGTTTTGTCTCATGACTTAGCGATTCTCGGGCGACGATCTCCTTTATTAGGCCTTTAGTAGCGGTTTTGACAAAGCTATTAATTTCCTTCACACAAATTTGCTTATTCTTTGAGAAGGGAAGATTTTTGGCCTTGACATGAAATCGCTCTTCTAACTGTGGCTCAAATCTTGCCTTCAACTTTCCCTCGTAATATACCGCATTGGCATTTATGAAAGTGCAATCCCTTTTGGAATTTTCAACACCCTTGATTATATTCTCGATAGAGTCGTTGCTGACAAAAATGATATCCAAAATATCTTTCGTGGTGGATCCACTTCCGAGATAGAGCATCCCAAGAGCATTGAATACACTAAACGGGCTGATGACGTGATTTTTCAATGCTGAAGTATCAATTGTCTTTTTGTAGAGGTTTAAGAAAAAGTCAGACATTAGATAACTTTGATATAGCGCAGAAAAAACCCTCAATTATATATATCTTTAGTAATTGATCTTTGCAAAATAAAAAAATGTTTGTCCGAACAAGTTTGAATAATCTTGTATTGCGCAACACAAAATACTGTTTTGTCATAATAGGGATTCATCTTGAAAACTGAGTTTCTTTGCAGACTCATTTCGGGTTCACACGAGGTGATAACGATGAGTGTATTTATGAGCAGTTTGATGCCGAGTTTACGCTTTCTTGGGGAGTAGGGACCCCAAGTCCAATGCACCACTTTTTGTAAAATAAACGTTACTTGTCTTTGGAAAGTCAAAAAGCAGCTTTCCCATCCAAGAGTTCCGTTGATAAATCGCCCTCAGTAAATATGTCAACCTTTTCAAAGACAACTGAAGAAGAGAATGATCTAACCAATCCCGAAACGACTTGTCATCTATTTGGTGAGACAAAACCCGATTTTTTATTCATAAGAGGTCCGGATTAAAAAAATCAGCGCATTCATAAAATTTCAAAATGATGAAAATTGAAATAACGCTAACCTCAAGATGCAATAATCCAGATGTTAGTCCTAGAACATACTTTCGGTTGCTCAAACAACCGTTCGTCAGATGTTGGGATTTTCATTGACAGAAACCTTATCGAAAAAAATGTATATTTCTGGTTGCTCCTAACAAGGCTATCGCTATTTTTAATAACGCTCCAATTATCCTAGGTTCTCGAATCCATTAGTGAAAGATAATTGACATCTATTTGGACGTAATAGAGAATTAGCTATGAAAAAAACTTTAATCCTCTTGAGACTAATTCTCAACAATGATCCATTTTCTCACTTAACAAAAATGAAAATACTCGAATAAAAGATACATACTCAACTCTCTCAATGTGTGAGGAAGGAGTGAAAGATTCCTTTGGCCAGAACACATTCAAATTGGTAGTAGTAGGTGGAGAGATTTAAACAAAAAACTTGAATATACTACCAAAAGTAAAAGTGCGAGCTTGGAGCGACAACGAAAAGAGAATTGTGTAAATGAAATACTTGTGCACATAATAAGAAATAGCATTTATTCCTATCAATGTGAAAGTAATTTAAGATAACGTAAAATAATTGTAACATGTTTTGTGTAATGGAATTTTTGCTTTCTTTTTTAGTATTTTTGATCATTTATTTCTTAATAATTTCTATTTTTCAACTTTGATATTCGTCAAATGATACTGAATGGTAATACTGACTCTTTTTGGCACCTCGTTGCACTTGACAGGTCTCTAGATGAGATTTTCTTTCACATTATTTGAGCTATTCGACTCCTTCATCTGGCCTTCGTCGGCCTTCTCTGGTGGTTTCATCTTGACAATGTCCAACTTTTTGCTTAAATAGTCTGCGTCAAGTAATGAGATTTTGGCCAACTTTTCCTTATGCTGGCGCTCTCCATTGGCCTTGTGTCGTTCAACGCGGTTCTTCATAATCTTATTGCGCATCTTCATACCGGGCAGGGCTGAATTCTTGGCCAGAGTATGTTTGAGGTTGTCACCAGAGAACTTGAGATCTCTCTCCAGTTCTTTTATATATTTGTCGTTTTTCAATTGATTCTTCATATACTTGTAATAAGTGTTGAAATTGTTCCCAATAATCGGTATGGCTAGACCAGTAAGGATGCAGCCGGAGACTGCAGTGAGACTACCGACAAAGTAACCTGGCATGCCCTTTGGGACAAGGTCGCCATAACCGACTGTGGTTAGAGTAACAATCGTCCACCAGAAAGCCTCAGGGATGTCGGTGAATTCCTTCTCCTTTAATTGAGCAAGGTAAATCATTGAGGAGAAAAGAAACATGCCGTTCATTAATAAGAAGCAGAGAAGAACTAATTCTGGAATTGACTTCTTAACGGTCAACATGAGTACACGCAGACCACGGGATATTTTGGAGATTTTAAAGATTCTAAATATTCGCAGGGTTTGCGTCGCAGAAATGCACACATTGAGGTAATACAATCGTTCAGCAATTATGATTGTCTCTTGCTTAAGGCCGATAAGGCTTTCAAATTCAATATTATAATATGCAAAGAAGAACGTTACAACGAATATCCAATAGGTACCGAGAAGGGTGATATCGAAGAAGGATATTATTGAAGAGAGAAACTTCTTCTTATCGGGGCAAAGGACCAACTTGAGAATAAATTCGAGGGAAAATAAAATATTCAAACTAATATCGGTTACTATAAGATCTTGACTCGGCTCTGTGAAGCAGTACTTGGTCTTTTTTGGCTCATCTTCTGTGTTGTTACGACAGAAGCTCTTACCAATTAAATGTGAATCGTCTATATAAAATTGTACAGGCTGCCTGAAGCTTTTATGCGTCGATAGACAGTAGCACATAACTGATGCAATCATCAACACCAATAAAATACTTGCCCAGACCTATAAAATATATCACAAATGATTTTCTTGAGCCAAACTAATCTATCTATAGTCACCAGAGTTGAAATAGGTTTCGTGTAGCTTACTTTACTATTAAACCCTTTTTGTAAAGATTTCACTTCAACCTCCCCCCAATTCATTGAGGTTTAATCTTTCTCAAGGTTCACCGGCAGACGATACATGTTCAAAAACCAATATTTAGTCAACTCACTTTAGCGGGCAGAGATGAGCTGGGATGATCGAGGAAGAGCCACATTTTATATCGCCACTTCTTCATGCCTTGGGAGCAACTAACCAGGTACTGCATAGAGTCGATATCTTCGAAGCAGTCTCTGAATAAGATCAATTTGGTCCTCTTCTCCTCGTAGTAACGAGTGTAGGCTGGCATACAACAGCCCTCGATGTAACGCTCTTCAATGCCCCAAAAGATCAACTCCTTACGCGCGAATGGGCCGCAAATATTCGAGGGTAGATGCAGTTCTCCGGTACGATAATAATCGAGAACGAAGCGAAATATCTCTGGATCTCGATCAAAGTAATAAACAGGTGTCATAGAGTTGTAATACGGCATTGTTGATGATAGGCTGAAATATTAATGATGAGCGTTATTTCTTCAGTCAAAAAGAGATCATGAAATGTGATTTACTGTACTTTCGAGAAGGCTTCGGATAGTAAAGGGATGATTAAGCAATTCCAAAAGCTAATGAGACTTCAAGATATGTACCGGGAAACCTTTAAGGATAAGGCGTAAAATTCGAAAAGGTACCGTTATTAATACCTAAATATGATAGACCCATTGAAACTATTAGTAACTTTAAAAGTCTAAAAAGATTGTCTTTGAAAAAAATAAAGTATCTAGGGAAAAGTCAAAATAGATATCTATGCGTGTCCCAAAGATTGCTACATTGGGCGGTAAATACAATAATACTATTTTCTACGTCCTATGTACAGTGTACAATATTATTAGATGCAAAATATGTCTAGAGGCAAGCATTACAAGAGCAAAAGAGTTTATTAACTTGAGAATTGAGGAAGGAAGAACAGAGTATTCTTTTAAGCCAAATTCATTTGACATATTTGAGACATCTGTTCTTTCTAGGAATCAGATGAGAGAAATGTGCGTTTTCCTAGGGCGTAAGAAAAAATTCAGATTTTTATAGTTTTTCTACCTTGCATCATGAAACACAGGAAATAATTTAAATTATGTATTAACATTCGTCTAGGAATGTGGAATATTTTATGCTTTGATTATGCCAATACAAAACCTCTCTCTATGCGAAGAACAATTTAAGCAAGGGACTTGAGTTGAACGCTGCTCCATGATTGAAAATAGATTTTTGTAAAGTGATCGTTACACTATGGTCTAAAGGCGAACTGGATCATGAAAGGCTGATTGTTCTCCAACAAAAGTAAGAGTCGCAATTGTAAAATATTTGCTGCTTCATAGGGTTAGGGAATAGCCAATGAAATTAGCCAATAAACTCGGGGAATTACAAATAATCAAGATGACAAAGTCATTACTAGGGCTACACACTTTTAGAACATAATACATTTTTTGCCAATGATCAAAAAAAGTAATACGTTTTCTAATAAAATTTAAGAACGTTTTTTATTTCGAAAACCCAAAAATGTGAAAAAATTGCTATAATTTTTGTTGATATAAGTTCAGTTTGACAGCTGATAAAATAAGAGCACGTAGAATGGCCTCATTTCAAATTCAGATTTTAACAAGAGAGCGTAGGTATAAGCTTTAGACATGATAGAAGAAGCTGCTATAAGAGGCCGGATATATATTCGAAAATCGAAAAAAATTTCAACATAGAATCTTGACTTTTTGTTGAACAATCCCATTTCTGTAGCCGAATAGTGTTTATTTATTCTCTAATCAACTGTTTCTATACACCAACTCATATATTCATGTTTATTTGGGTTCTTCATCCAGCTTTTTAATGTAAAATTGTTAATATATTTCAAAAAAGGTTGGTACATTTTTCAAAAAAAAAAATACTTTTTAGTGCATTTCAACTTTTGGACCGGGGGTCCTAAGACAAATTTGAGCACATTTTTGTGTCTATCTCATGAAAAAAAGTACTTTTTGTACTTTGTGTAACCCCAGTCATTACAGTATCTTGACTAAATTAGCAAATTCATAATAACGCTTGCACCTAGTTCGAATCCCATTCAGGGGTTCGGTGAACATAGTCCTACTGAAGAGACCTGATATGTCGGAACATGTTCTTAGCATATTTCAATTCATTAATTTAAAAACATCTCGTTACGTTTTCAGGATTTTATTCCTCGACTTTATTTGCCTAATTCCATTCTTATTTAAGAGTGACATGTTGTTGAAGGATCACCTAACCTTGAATGCAAAAAAATGGCAAAACCTTTTGACAGAGAAAAGAAATTGTAGAACAATAAAATGATTGAAAGTGTCAGTTCTATAGTTTTGCACAGCTTTAGATTCTAGAATAGGACTATTTGCAACTGTAATTATTCAGGGAATAAATTGTAGCTAGATTTTCATATTGGGAAATAGTTTGAAATGAATATTTATCCACTTAGTTGTATAATTAAATTTTGGAACTTCCTAACGAACGAATACGACATTAGATGGAAGATTTAATTATGCTACTCAATCTTGTTATATGAAGCTTGGACAATGAAGAATAATTATTGCAGAAATACATCAAGGTTTTCATCCTTTTGCTGAGAACAAGCACTGGGCCTCATAATTTTGGTGTAAGCAATTTAAATATAAATCAGCCTAATTCAAGTTCGAGTCTCAAAGGAGATGGCTTCAGCCAAGATATAAATAGAAAGCTCGATGGTCTCATATAAAATTTTTTACGATAAGCTAACGTTGGCCAAAAGATGAGAATTCTGTTAGAATAAAAGAGAATGATACGAGGTCGGTTTTATAAAACACGAGTGGGGATTCGAAAGATTAAGAGCCAATTATTTTAGACAGAAATTTCTTCTAGACTTGAGAAAAGAGAAAAAATCTTACAGCAAAAGATTCAGACGACCTCTATGAAAACAGGACAACATTGTACAGTCTTTAGAACTGAAATACACAAAAATTCCTAGTGATATTATGAAAGAGAATGTCAACATTTTGTCTAGTTTGTGTTCCACAACGATCAATCAGACTTGGAAAATTTGATGATATGCTTATTTAAACATAATCATTCGTCAAAAAGTTACTTTTTTATTTTTGTAAAGATCCCCAACTTTTTAACTAATAAACTATTTATATAGGTTTCATACAAGAGGATAAGATCATCTATTAACAAGCGTTGAAGGAGAGCAAAAACGTGTTTTTTTGGATTTTTGACAAAATTCATGTTATTTAAACCCTGTCATTACTCTGTGATGGACTGGTGAAATTAGTTGAAACAAGATCTAAATTATTAAGTTAAAGACAATAAAATGGAATTACTTGTTTTACAATATCACAAAACTGAAGATCCCAGTACTACCTTCAAAACCAGGTATAGACTCGTTTCGTCTTTTTGAGACTCGTCAGTATACCATGAATCGAACGAGTATTATTAGACTTTTGAGTATTAAAAATGCGGGAGGTCTACTCAAGCACACACACTGACTTTGACAATGGAACGCTTTGGTTCCAGTCTAATGATCCTTGTTCGATTCTCGGCGGTATACTGATGAGTCTGAAAAAGACGAAACGCCTCTATACCAGGTAGAACTCGGATCTAAGATCCTAGAGGAATCTTTGGTTGTGTGATATTGTATCTAGTCAGTTCTTATAAAGATCACACTTGATTGTCCTGTTAGCCACCAAATCCCAAGAGTGAAACTAAACACTTTTTTACAATGAAAAGACGGACATTCATTACTTTCATACAGCTATCAACATTTCATTCAACAAAGGCTACTATCATTCACGAAATAACTAATTCTTCTAGAGAAACATAAACGAGTATGTACTCATTTCTTTTGGACAATAGCCGAGACGTGAAAGGGGGCCTTTTGAAATTAATATTTAATCAACCTTAATCTGATTCAAGTCATTAGTATTTGAGGGAGAAATACTTGAATGTTTCATATTAAGTCAAAATGTTAATTCACCCAGCTAATTAATTTCTCTCTTTTAAAATCTTTAAACTAATTCTAGGACTTTGGACTGAATAAACTTTTGAATTGCACACTGTTTTTATAAAAGTTTATTTTCAGGATAGAAAAAAGTATATATGCCAGAAATTAAGCACACTGAATGAATACTGCTATACATGTCATTTTTAGGGTTCTAAAACTTGTCAATGCATTTGATTGGTCCTTTCTACTCGGGGTTACAAGTAGAATAGGCTTCGAAATGGTTTCACAACGGGATTATTAAGTTTATTTCCACTCATCTAACCATACTTGAAATGAAAAAAATTGTTGACTTTTTATTAGGGTAATCAATTTTGTAACATATTTTGGCCTAATCATCAATAACAATAGTAAACTATCTAATAGATAGTATCTATATCTTGTCACAGAATTAAATTTATCCAGTACAATGCTTGATTTATATTCAGGTGGAATTAATATAAGCTGGAATGATTTATTGAGCTTGAAATGATATCAAACATAAAATATTTATTAAAAATCCTAAAAGAGGTTTATTTCAACTTGGTTTGAGCTAGTTAAACTGAGATAAATTCATGAATTAAGCCAGTAAATAATCCTGAAAAGATTGACCAATACATTAAAAAGTTGCCTCTTCATATTCTATAATCAAGTTGTTGAAAATAAAAAAACCGAGGTATTATATAAACCAGTCGATTCTGTGATTATTATTATGTATTTAATAATTTCCATGTGTTTTCGGGAGCAAGAATATGTCGGAAATTACTCAAAAATAAATAAACCTATTAAATTTTCGATTTTTCATGAAAATATGACCAATGCGGGATTTAAAAACTAAACTTAATGATTTTTTTATGGGTCAAAGAGAATATTGAAAATAATTAGTTTAAAGAGATCATTCCAACTCACATGGAATGTTGACTAGGATTAGTGCTTGGGCGAAATTCTGTATTACTGCAAACGGTTGCCCCGCTGACCAGGTTGTTCATATTGCCCATGCAAACGTTGATCTGCTCGGAATCGAGAAGGCTAGCTCCGGCCACTGTATTCGACTTGAGATCTGGCATTACACCGCCTACAATAGAAAAGTTTCCCATTCAATAAGCAGCCCAAATTTTACGTTTTAAAACTCATTTAAAATAATTGAAATCTTCTCTTTAGAACTGAATCTCACTTTCGTCAAACTCTTGAGCTGTCTCTGCACTGTGGTTGGCTATCATGTATAGTCGGGAGCCGGGAAATCTGCACAACGTACCGATTCTCGTCAAGAACATTCGACCACCGATACACAAGGGGATTATGTCACTACGTCCGGAGCCTCTGGCGAGTCCGGACTGGATTTTACCCTGTGTCTTGAGATTCTTGATACCTGGTACCATTTTATATCTGGGGAAAAGAAGAGAAAAATTAGATTAACTCTTTCAAGAGACGACAGAATAAAGATACATGTGGAAGATTAAAAGACGAAAAAACTTCCTTGCCTCAACTTCTCTATATCAAGTCAGAATTCGATCATTTCTTCTTCCAAATAGATCTCTTGACATGAGTTCGCTGAGGCTTTATTAAGTAATTTATATAAAAAGCTTTCCGAATGTTTATTCTATATTATAATGAAGGATAAACTTTTATGGTATTTTTATTATTTTTTTACATGCCAGAGCAACTTCGTAGAAAGATGAAGCTTATTTTAAATTAAAATTTTCGCAATCAAATAAGCGCATATCCTTACCCCCTAACGATAAGAGATTTATTCCGTACTTGATATTTTTTAAATTTATTTTTCAAACTGCTTATCAAAAATATTAATTTAAACCCATTATTAAAGCTTGGAGATAAATATAAACATAATGATCCTTCTAAGTATCATTCAAGACTTGTTTGGTCCTTTCTACCTATTAAAGTAATATTATCCACGAAATTATAAGTAAGAAAAAAATTATTCTCTTTCATAATATGGCATTTGCTGGCTTTTTATGAACCAATGATGACAATATAATTTGAGAAGATAAACTTTGGAAATATTTTTTTCATTCTTAACCCTCCTAGGCCCAAGCGAAAACTTGAAATTTAATGATTTTTTTTGCAGATTCATTAGTGAGGCAAATTCAAAAGACATTTTTGAAAAAAAATTAAAATATTGAATTAAAAAAGTTTCTAGATTTTCACTCCTCTTGTCGGAGCTATGAGCATTCAAGTTAGATGTAACAATAATGTAACTGTCGGCCTAGGAGGGTTAATAAAAGTATTTTATAAAGTTTCGAGTCCACCTTCTTAGTGAATAGTTGTGGACTCAAGACGGCAATGTCACTATGGTTTGTTAGGGTTACAATCAGTGTATACTAGCGTTCCAAGTTTGATTTATATATTCGGCATAAATCTGTATAATTCTGTTTTCTGCTTGCAAAGGCTCGGTCTGGTCTTCATAATGTAGAACCCCTTTATCGTCGGATCAAGCATATCAAACCTTTGCAAGCAGACAACATGAATGTTTTCTATTTTTGGGTAAACGCTTTGTTCATAATTCACGAAAATTACAACCATTGAGAAAATATTCTGAAAAAATTAATGTAATTTTAACTATTTGATGGACTGAAGAAATTATTTTATAAAAATATTTTTGTAATAAATCAAATTAAGTTACAAAGGGGTGTAAGTTTGGGATATTTTGTCAAATTCAGGCACACATGAGTTGGCATAGATGTTAAACTTATTCATTGAGCAGAACGTAAATAGCTTGACACAGAAAATGAATATTCAAAAAGTCAAAATTGAATTAAATAATTATTTTTTTTGAATTAGAAAAAAGGATAGAATGAAATTTATTATAATTGATTTTTCGTTATTTCAAGTTTGTTTCTCGCTTATCGTACACAGTTACTCCCTCTGTGTTTTACAAATTGCATTCCCTAATTTCCATCTAGAGAGGAGTTTAAGTTGGCAATTTTTTCCAATTGATTTCACATGTCAAAGAAACATTTCCCATATAAATTTTCATCTATGGGACAAGAATGAGGAGAGGAGAAGAAGTGCTGTTTAGAAAAGACGAAAAACCATTGATTTATCGAGTGTTTACACATGCGTGGCGAATGGAGAATCGTAGAATTAAATTTCAAAAGGAATGTATCGGTAAATAGAAATGGATATGTTTGCACTTGCTAGATGATAACTTGTAGTTTATTTTCCAAATCAATCAAAGATAAAAACAGAACCGGTTTTGAAAAAGATACATGTTCTTGCACACATGAGTCTTTGAATATAATTAAATAATTTGACTACGAAAAATGTTTAAGAAAGACTCCAACTTATAAACTATATTTTATAACAAAGAGTTCTCAATATAAACCTAATTTTACGTTCATATAAAATAAATTTTGAACGATTCTCATTGGCTTTTTTAGTTTTTTTAATCTAACAAGCCAATAATAATCGTTCAAAAATCAAACCAAACTCTCCATAAACGTAAATTGAAAAAAGAAAGTTACCCAAACTTTTAGGCACATGGCCTATAGTGATTTAATCATGCTTCCTAACGCAGTATCGAAGTAGAAACTTAACCCCCACAATAGAGGGGATGGTGTAGAGGAATCCTGTTCAACTCTCAGGCTATCCCCTCATCTAAGGTGTTGGTTCGAGTCCGTTCCCCATCCTTTCTTCTAGAAGTGTCAACTAGTTATCAAATTGGCACATTTAACCCTCCCCATATAGAACCCGAGAGGCGCATTCTCGGAATAAAAACCAAATTCTAAAATAGAAAATGTGCACTGAATTTCAATTTTGACAAAGCTTTCCTTGGAATGAGAACTGGAAGCTCTTATGCACTGAATATGAATCAAGAAACGGTAATTTACATGGGCATTCCAATACATCTCACAAATGAGGAGTCGTATATAACCTTACTACACAAGCTCTAGCATAAAAGAAACCTGCATGAAATCTACATGTCATTTGCAAGACACAAAGTAAGGTGATAAATATTTGCGAGGAATCTTTGCCCTACCCGATGGTTTTACTGTCTTATTCATCAAGATTCCCTTCTACTAATTTTTCACCCTCCATAATTAGCTAATTATTTGTTGTAATGAGATTAACTATGCAATAGCGATAAGAAACCGTATACAACTACACTAAATATCCCTTACTTGAAGCTATTTGATGGACTGATGAAATTAGCTTAACAAAAGAAATGGTAATGGGTTGTAATTTTCATGAATAGCATAATCTTTGTACTATAAAACGAGTCTACAATCTCTGACTTTTATAATGAAAATGCCTAATCTTTCACATTCCGTCTTGAGATATTATGCAAATTCCCAATTTTTTTATTTTAAATCTCTTCTCAAGTTATTAGATTGAAGAGAAGTAATAAGATGTTTAAGTTTTTTTTTCTCCAGAGTTCTTCCCTTTTTCCCTAGTCCAACAAACTCCCCCGCTCTCTTTCTTGATCTCTTCCAAGGATTAGATTGTAATATTTTAGTCAGAAAATATGGAGATGAAATTTATGTTGTAATGGGGGAGAATGAAGTTATTTCTTAAAATTATCACTATTTTTATTATTTACCCAGCTTGTTCCAACAAGAGGTGGAGACAGGAAAGAGTTTTCTGAAGAAAAATAATATTTAGTGAAAGAAGGGTGGGACAGTGAATAACTTGAGGTATTATAACAAGGGCACTAAAAAAAGCATATTTATATTTTTGTAACTAAAATATAAGCAATAGTTGAGCTTTGAGAATAATGAGTTCAATTCTACTCTGGATTGATGTTGAATCATTCACATTTCTCAAGTTGATCGTGGTCTATAGTATTCTTGACCAAAAACTCAAATTTTTGGGATATCCTCCTCTGTAAAAATTAAGTCCAATCTAAGAGTGAGAACGCTGGAATATACTTAAATCTATGACCCTATTTTATTCAGAATGTGAATTTAGAGATGATAATCCTGTTTTGGGTAACTCTTATGATCTAATTAAAATGTTCTCATACCTCGAGAAAGGCTGACGGTATTCAAAATGATATTATTTTTTCCTTTTCCACAGCCATTTTAATAATTTATGCGCACCATTTCAACTGGAATTTCCCATACACTATAAATAATTTAGCTCGTAATTACCAACGCACCAAACATGGTAAATTGGGGCAACGATGTATTTCTGAGCAGATTTTTTCAATCTTTGTCTTGTTATCCAATTTATGTGATGATTAATGGAACCAGGTGTGAATCATTGAGATATTGTTGGAATCGAATATTTACTAAATAATTTCATTTTTCCCGAGAGAATTCGAGAAATTATTGATTTTTATTTTTCAATATTAAATTCAAAAGTAGATTCTGATTCAGTTGCTAATATCATGTCTTTGGATTTATATTTTGAGACAATAATGTTGAGATCATTCTCATTCAATTTTTATAGAATGAGTTTATAACTAGCCTCGAGAAAAATAGGCTTCAAAGATGATTCAATACACGAAGAGCATAGATAGAGCAGACACCCCTTCAAGTTTTTGTTCAGAGTAATTATTCTTGGAGACAAGGAAGGTTGCTGATTTAATTTAAATTTTAAAAAAATGAGAAACTCTATCTCTTCATTGGTCAATCTCTCTCAATTTTATCTAGCGGACTCAAAAAGAGAATCCTCTCAATTTTAATTAGTGTTGACAACTTGAAGGATGATGACATTCTTTGTCAGCATTTTCAACAAAAAATAACAATAAACCTTTGAGATGTCATGTGACTATAGTTTTTTATTCTAAATTCAAGAAAGTTGTCTATTTTATAAATTCTGCAGTTCGTTGAAAATAAAAATACACATTTTTTTAGGTAATGATTTGGACTACAAAAGGTATGCAAAGTCATACATCTCAAATTTTGCAATATTTAAACGTGAAGAATAAGATTTTCCACTTGATTGTCGGCATTAGTAGGATGTGTATTCTCAATAACGGTTTATTTTCTAGTTGGAAAACTACATACTTAAACGAAAATGTCAAGAAAACCTTTCGCATGGTTTTTTGTAATAATTTGGACATGTTTAAAGAGATAACATGTCATATTTTGAATAGCTCTGGCAATAATAAAAACATTTTTTCATGAGCCATACTGTACTATACAGTGTATAGACTACAGAAATACGAATAATTATTGCAATCACACTTGAAAAAGAGTATCAACATGTACTCGAAATATTGTGTATGTAAGTTTAATTGTCAATGTATTTTTCCTAATTCTTTAATAATGAATTTTTTTGCCAAATAACTACATGATGAATTATCACATTAATATGATTCATTCATTAAACTATCAGAGATATCTGTTAGGTTGATGTTCAAAATAACAAAAATCAATTTTTATAAATAACAGTTTTTTCACAGGTATTATCAGAATAACCGGCAAAATACTACTCAGAGAATGCACAATCGAAAAATTATTATCAATGAAACAAGAGGACCCTTAAAAGCATGTCAGCCTTGATGCATTTTTGCCACAAATTTTGTTCAGATCTTTAGAAGTCTTGGTTTTACGAACCTTACAGTAAGAGATTAAAAAATTAATTTCTTAATAAAATGTAATCTTTAAAAAATACTGGATTAAATCGTACTCCTTCAAACAGTGTGCACGCAATTCCTAAAGATGAGTGGATATTTAAAATTAAAAAAATCTTTTGAATGGCAGATGCGTTAACTTTTGTGGAACTGGAAGGAGTCAGGAATAAATTACCAAAATTTGTAAATTAAGAAAGAGTTTAATGTAATTAAAGATAACCCCCACGGAGATATTTATAACAAGAGACTCTCTGGATAAAGTAATTTTAGTACATAATCATAGTAATTACTGAAAATGTTCATTTTCTGTATAAAAGAAATTCTAATTGAGCCTCGCACGATGATGTAATTATGTAAAATAATGCAATTTTCATATTCCACAATGAAAATTCAGTGTTCTATTATCTGAGAAAATTAAGAAACCATTTTTGGAAATTTGATTAAGAAATGACCTTATATTTTAACACTCCTACGCACATGAATTGTTGAACAGAGAAACCCTTTGGAATATCAGTCCCTTTGAGCAAGAGGGAAATTTGACGCTTGAGAAAAAGAAATTAAGAAAGTCTAAAATTATTTTTTAAGCACTCTAATTTATAAGATAGTCATCGGATCACTGTGGTTTTTCTGATAGCCAGATAATACATCTGGTTTATTCCAGTATTTTATTTTTCGTTGGATAAATTTGGTTTTCTGTTAAATTCAAGAGTTCAATATTTTGTGATTTGAGTTGCTGGAGAATTTGGACAAGTATTCCAAAAGATTTTAATCAGACTCAACAACCGATAACTAATTACTAATTTGAGTTCTCGAATAATATTTCAAGAAAAGATGTTTTAACGCATCAGAGAGGCTCTGTTTCTCAAATTAAATATGAGCTAAATAAAACATGGAAGATCATTTGATCAAGTCACCTAATAATATTCAACTTGGAATTCCTTGATCAAATTGAACTCTAAATTGGAAATTAAATTAGGAATGACTAATCCCAGATAGATAAATACAAGTAGATCTCTTGGAACTAAAACTATTCCAAAAAGATTCCATCAAAGTATAATTTAGTGAAGAGTAACAAAAATACAAATTTTGTTTAACATTTAACTTTTCTAAAACATTCTAAAATTAGTAAAAAATATTATTTTCAATCTAGTGACTCTTGCAAAGATTGCATTTAAATAGCGTCTTGCTTTAAAACGGATACACCCAGGTATATAAAAACTTGTAATTTTTATTTCAGAATGATAAGTGAGGTAAATTCGAGAACAATATTTGCTTGAATATTCTTTTGAAATTTCCTTAGCAGATTTTAGAAAATTGAAATTTGGATGATTAAAATGTCATTTTTGTTGATAGCAAAACTTTGAATACCTGTATATTTATAACTAGTGTTAATTAAGATGAGATAATAACACCAATCAAGAGCTCATTCCTTTGTCTATAAAATTTGATAAATTTTGAGTTTTATGTATGCATTTTCTGGTAGTATTTTCAACTTTTTCTTAACGGGTTACCGGGGTCCCAAGGGGTTTTTATTAGATCACAATTTGATGTCATGCTCGTTGAAGGCACACATTTTCTTGGATCATCAGTTGATCAATCGAATGATAACCTTGAGGTTTTTTCACGAGTAGAAAAGTTAAACAGCTTGAAGATGAATCTTGAACTCATTTGAGGAGAGAGGTAAATAAAGTAATTACGTTGTTAAATGACGTAAACTTATCTCTCAAGTCATATATTTTCTCATTGAAAGTAATCTGATTGATTACTGAATCAAAACTGGTACGAAATAATCACGAAAAACCAAAGCTACATATCTGATCAGATATAAATGTAAAAATTCACCATATTTTTCTCTGTTCCGAATGATGTATCAGTCAAATTTTGGATAATTATAGCTTGAGGTTTGATACTTGTGACTGTTTAATTACTCTTTATCATGTCTTTAGTTATGTCAGATTTTTTGTTAGAATAAGAGGAGGTGTAATCATGTCAAAAATTGCAGAAAAATCATAATTACATTTTTGCTATAAGAAAAGTAATATCTCATTCTAGCCTTGGTAACTTTACAGCGAAAATGGGGGGGGGGTTGACAATGGCTTTTTATTCTTACTAGGGCACTAGAAGGATATGCTAAAAATATTTTCAAGATAATAATAATATTCTTAGGATAATCTTGTAACATGCTTAACTTTTTCATGGGCATATATATTCAGCACGAATTTCACTAAAAGCCCCTCTAACTAAAGAAGGATATTTTTTTTCTGAAATAATCGACGGATAGTTAGAAATTTCGTAAACCTTTAGATAAAAACTCGTGACAAAGATAATCTTTTTAAGATGAATAAAAATCTTGAGATTCGATATTTTATGGTCAAAGTGTAAAATAATTAGTTGATCAGAAGATCATTAATTCGAAAGGCTCACAAGATAAGGTTGTTACGAGATATAAGAACAACAAAAAGTTTGCTAATTGTCATGTGCAAGGTTGTTTTAAAAGGGATGATTTGAACCAGATTTCTTATAATGTTTCCAAAATGTCTACATCGAGCGTAGTAGAGGATAAGTTTGCACTTGTAGTTTTTACATTTCAAAAGCTATGAAATAGTTGCCCACTCTTCAAAAGAGGCAAAGATTTCTCTTATTTTGAGAAGAGCGTGAGGGAAGAGAGAGGTAATGGGAAAATAATTGTTTCATGTTTGTCCTTCTTTCTATCCTCGCTATTATGTTGCCTCTTACCATTAAAAAGAACATGTGAGCTTTAGTTCTCCCTCTTCTCGGTATATATTTTAGTAAGAAACTTTTTCAAAGGGAGATGTAAAACACTTTTATTCGAGTTGATAGAAAACCGTCGTAATTCAGCAGAAATGTGATTTTATTCACAGGCTCTCTCATGGCTGTGCTTTTTGAAGAATAGATTCGTAAAAGACATCATGACTAGGTTTAATTCACTAGTTAGCTTATCAAATGAATTCTGATAAATACTGAATTGTTCAAGTTTTGATTGACAAATGTTTTTCTGAAGAGAATTTGAAACATAACACATCTTTAACATAAATGAAACTGTACTAATCTCATCCTACAAGTTCCACCTTTGATATGCAATGAACAAGATGCATCAAAGGGTAAGTTGTGCGCGCAATTTAAATGTCAGTTTTTTCCTTCAAAGTTGAAAGAACGGAAAATATTTATTATTTTAATGGAAGAGTATTAGAAAAGCTGATGATTTATGACTGGAACCTTTCTGGAGATTTTAAAAATGTCCATTGATAGATCGTAAAACTATTTTTTCTACAAAAACGAAAAATTAAACATTTCAAAGTTTTCCTATGGGATTTGTGATTTTCTAAAGAGAAAATCTAAATAATAACGTTAAAAATATTCAGATTTAAAGACTTGATCTATTTCTGAACTTGTTACTTGAAAGAGAAGGATAAACTTTAATAAATTGAAATAATTATTGGAAAACCACATAAAAGCTTATAATCTAGTCCAAGAGGTTTGAATGACGCAGAGAGTGCAACCATCATTGCTCTTAACGATTAGGACAGCACGAATTTGGTGGGACAAGGGTTTCCCGTTAAGGAAGAATAGAAGTCACATTAAAATCCTACTCGATTCTATACAAGTCAATAAACAATTTATTCGAATCTAAGAATATGATTCATTTCATTCTTATTGTTGGCAATTTATTGGATTGAAAAGCCTAGGTGAGGAAGTAGAGCAAGGTAAAAAATAATTGCAAATTATTCATGTTTCGAGTGTTGCTTTTTACCTCTAACAAGTGTTTTGAAAATTCATAGATATGGAAAATTTCTTCCATTTGTCAAAATACTTCCACATCAATTCCAACTAGTGTGAGATGATAATTGAATTACAAAAAGAGTGTTTGCAAATAAATTATTATTGTACTTGAAGTTTATGACAATACTTGGGAAAATACTCTTCTTAAAGAGTGATACGAATTAAGAGAAAAGACTCACTATTTTCTTTTGTTGTCTATAATAAATCCATATTACTCAATATGACTCATGCGCCAACTCCTTGAGTGTTCAATTGGTGATGGACTTATTTTCGCATTAATTGAAAATTATACTTTTCTGGCGAGTGGGGAGATGTTCGTTGTTGTCTTTTAGAATTTCCTCAAATTATCCTCTGACGACAAGGAAGATGAATGTCGTTTGTTTTGCTTTCTGTGAAAATGAAATTAATCATAGATTGATGTTTAGGTACTTTTTAGGGAAGATATGCGTCTCTGAATAGCTAACAAAAGATTATATTGATTCTAATTGGTTGCAGGGAAAGTAGGAAGAGACAGACTGATATTAGTTGCATTTCAAGAGAATGAAATACGTAGAAATTAAAAAATTTGTTAGAATGACCTTTCATTGGTGTAATTTTGTAAGCAAGAAATCATTACGAATATTAGCTAATATTTAGTTTTAACGCCAATCATCATTAGAGCAGAGGTCGAAAATAATGTTCAAAAAATCTAACTTTCTTGTTTTTCTAGCTTGAATATTTAATTGTTACTAAATCGTTAAAAAGTGGTTAAATACAGCCAATTTTTTGAAAAATTACAAACTTCCTTATAAGGTTCAACCCTCAAGGACAAGTGGTAGAACATCTATCGGTCAATAGCAAAATGACTGATTGCAATTGTCAAGGTTGCTCAGAAATGGAACAGTACCTCTCTCTTAAACTCTTGGTCCTGTTAAAAATCGATCTCTCAGTTGACCAATCAGAAGCTTTGAGGCATTTATGTGTATCGATTAATCATTAGAGGACGAATTGAAAAGAGAAGCGCTGGTATGGGTATCACTATGAAACTTTTAGGAGGAAATGTTACTCCATAAGCCGTAACTTATCGCCCAAAGAGCTGACAATTTGTAAGACTCAAAATACTGGTGAAAGGGTTGAAAAACTTTAATTTAAGGGATGTCTAATGATTCATTACTGAGAGAGATTAATTAAATATCCATGAAGAAACTCAAGTATTTTACTATAGTTTCACTCCTTCGAACTTAATTTCGTAGTAATGCATAACAGATTTAATTTCCTTTGACAAGCAATTAAGCAGCATAAGGATACTTCTAAGCGTTTCAATAAAACTGCTCAGATTGTAGTGAGGAGAAGTTCCAATTTTTGAGGGTAATTTGAACCTTTACCAGAGACAAAGGGTTCGTTTGCTCAGTCTTGTATGCAAAATGATATCTTTGCTATCCTACTTGATGCTATCAAGAATGTCAAAATGTTATTGTACTCATGGCTCATTTTGAACAGTCGTTCATGCTGAATTTTATGTATCACGTAATTCAACAATAAATATTTACACCCACACACCTAGGTTTATTCGCTCTGAATGACACAAAACGTTGAATAATGATTTTAAATTAGATTTCGATCCAATTCTTGATTAAACCTAAACAAAACGGTAGTTAGATACTGGATAGCTGCCCTGAAAAGTATGCATTTGAAATTCCTATTCTCCAGAATGTAATTTTTGCAATTAATTCGAATCCGAGAAAAATATCTTCCGGACACATTAAGTGATACGTCAATTTTGAACTGGGAAAAAAAGGTCAAGTGCACATTCACAAAATATGGAAATGTATTCTATGCAAAAGGCTTATGGATTTCTGAGTGTACGAGTGAAAGTATGGTATTCGTTATCAGGCAGATGAAATTTGATACCCTACCAAGACAGAATTGTGATGGATTTATTGACGATGGATTAATTGATTTTTCTCTCTCTAAAATATAATACTTAGAGATGACAACCATTCGAAGGCGTGCCTAAAATTAAAGAGATAAGACCCCTAGATAAATTTGCAAGAATTATTTTTTTGAATTAAAGTAATATTTAGCTGAGGATTTAGAATATGATTCTCTGAACTAAATTCTGTTTGAATAAACTTTTAAAAAGTTCAAGCCATGGATTCAAGAAAT
Source organism: Gyrodactylus salaris (assembly GCA_000715275.1). NCBI lineage: Eukaryota > Metazoa > Platyhelminthes > Monogenea > Gyrodactylidea > Gyrodactylidae > Gyrodactylus > Gyrodactylus salaris. The sequence continues at coordinate 23,716 of JJOG01003436.1, forward strand.
TCTGGGAAAATAAACCACGTCCTAATATTTAAATTGACAAAATTATTTTTAGATGCGGGTTTTTATGGTTTAAATACGAAAAATGTATAATCGTTTTGAATCATGAAAAAACTGCCCATTTTCTATTAGGTCGATTCATCTCAATCTGCCATCTTAATGGAAGTGTGTTTATGCCTTTGGACCAGAATCTTCTGTCTTTAGAGGCGATATACTCATCGATAGCCATTCTAACTTCATCATTGTTTCTGAATGATTTCCGGGCTATGTGATGTTGTAGTGATCGGAAGAGATGATAATCTGATGGAGCAAGATCTGGAGAATATGGTGGATGTTCAAGGACTTCTAGTCCGAGATCGGCAAGTTTTTTTTTCGACTCCAAAGATATGTGAGGTCTGGCATTATCATGATGAAGAATTAAATTTCTTCTTCGACGAAATTTTTCTTCATAGGCAGTGACTGCACGCTTCACTCACGCTTCAGGCACAATAAGACGTAGAATTAATTGTTTGATTGTTCCCGAGTAGTTCGTAATGAATCACACCCCTTGAACACCAAAAGACAGTCAGCATGACCTTTTTGCCAAATTAACTTTTGAGAGGAAGATAATCCCGTTTACTGCCTTTATTCCATGACCTTCTGCGTCCACGATTAGAGTAGTCCACTTAGTACGACCACTTTTCATCTGTGGTGATAATCCGAGGCAAGAACGAGTCATAACGCAGTCTGTTGAGTTGTTTGCGGGAAATATCCATTCTCTCGTTTTGTTAGCATCGGAGAGCAAATGAGGTATCCATTTGTTGAACTTGTTGGTGTATCCTCGATAAAACTACGTCTAATTGATGAGGGGGAATAGCCAGACAGTCCAGATATCTCTTGTAAGCTAATAAATGTGTGTTCGCGCACCATATCCCCACTATGCTAAGGTTAACGACGGAAGAAGGAGGTGTCCTTGTCTTCCTTTTTAATGACATGTTCCCTGCTGTCAAAAACTGTTCGTCTACCGATACTGTCCTCTCCAAATGCC